>JARYHS010013836.1:0-34307 GCA_031002005.1 Vandiemenella viatica | reverse complement strand
ATACTGATGGTGATTGATACTTATTCAAAGTATGCATGGGCAGTACCCCTCAAGAACAAGGCAGCTAGTGTGGTTGCTGATGGCTATGAAGAAAATACTAAGTGGTGGTCCGTGTACCTAAAAACTTACAGACTGACAACGGAAAGAGTTTTACAATTCCAAGTTCAAGAATCTCATGACTAGCTATGGCATTAATCACCTACTCAACATATACCCATCTTAAAGCATCAATAGGTTGAAACGATTAAACAGAACTATTAAGAATGCAATGTGGCAAGAATTCAGCAGGCGTGGCTCACAATCGGTGGATTGAACTTCTTACCTCAATAATGTCCAAATTATAACAACAAGTGGCATAGCAACCATCAAAATGAAACCTTGTGATGTAAAGGACAACTCTTTACTTTTACAGTGTACTTTCCGTGTGAAGACTACCACACCAGCAAAATTCAAAGATGGTGACCATGTTAGGATTAGTAGGTTTAAAGAAAAGTTTGACAAAGGCTACCTGCCAAACTGGTCAACTGAAGTGTTTACCATCAGAAAAGTTAAATTATCAAATCCTGTAACTTATTTACTTAAAGATTATCAGGGTAAAGATATTGCAGGAGCATTTTACCAGCAAGAATTACAATTAACAAAACATCCAAGTACATTTCTTGTTGAACGAGTAATAAGGAAAAGGAAGAATATGGCATTAGTGAAGTGGTTAGGTTTTGATAAATCACATAACACATGGATAAATGTAAAAGATTTATTTAAATTATGATTCTCTCAATAAAAAACATCAGTACAACATATATTTGTTGTTTTTCTTTCTCTCCTCATCCATAGTTATGAGACTATTTTTTTTTTTTACAATATTGAGACTTTGAGTCTATTTTTACAATATAGATATCGATTTTTTTTACAGTGTATGTCTTTGAGTCTATTTTTACAATATAGATCAGTTTACAGTGTATGACTAATACTAAATACAGTGCACTGACAAAACCCCAGAGAAAACATGACATTATTTACATTAGAAAACTTCATCAAACAGCTATTTACAACTCATGATCAGGCATTACATAACTTCATCAATTGATATTTACAACTCATGATCAGGCATTACACAACTTTATCAATTTCTATTTATACGTCACATTAGACAACTTTTTAAATTGCTATTTACATATGAACAAAACTACTATTTACATCCCACCCTCCAGTGCACTGTAATAATATATATACACGGGATAAACGCTATATTTAATCTTCATTCACACATATATTTACAAAATAGTTACTCTCATTCACTCTCTGGTACAGACTTGTGCCCCCAAGGTAGGGTTCCAATACCGTCGGGGTAAATATAGCGTTTATCGTCCAATCTAGACAGACCCAGCTTGGATACTTCAACAGTAGTAATTCTATGGAGATTAGACTGAAATCGTTGTTGGTTGTGAACTTAGATGGAGCGCCATGTAAACATTCTATATAATCCTGAATTGTAAGTTTTTTGGTGACAGTGCGCCCCAGACCCTTGGCCCGTCTTGAGGTCTGATCGGTCTCTAGCCGGAACGCGTACATTTTCGACCTTAGACCCGCGAATTCCACAATCAGGGATCCATTCGCCTCATCCTTCATAACCCCAACTACCTTTTCGTTTTAGGAGTCTATACCGAAACGATTGTTGGGATTATATCCAGATGTGTCGAATTCCTCCCTGTTGCGTTTCATCACTTCATATGGATCACAGCCGTTCACCAAATAGATGGAACTGTCTGTGTCCCTATAAAAGTAACTTGGGGCGTATAAAACTGCGGAATGGCGAATTCATAGTGAAATCGATACATCCGCAGTTTAGACAGATCGAGAATGCACATCCCGACGTAGAGCGGCTTGTTGAAAAGTATCCGCACTTTCGCCATCTCCAGAGCCACAAAGTCTTTCTCGAAAATAGTCATACGCCTAAAGTGTGGTGAAGCCACATGCTTCCGGCACCGCGGCGGCCCGGCCAACCTGTACACAATTTCACGTCGCGGTGTTTTCTAAGGTTTTCCATGGTTTTGCCGAAAATTGAATTGTTCATAAGTTTGAAAAAGTCTCTTCTCAAATTCTGATTTGGCCTGACTGACGAGAACGCGTGTTGAGAGAGATGTATTCTTTCAACCTACGGTGACTGGTTGAAGAAATTACCCGGTGTACCGTGCCCAACTTCATCCCCAAGCCTATACATTGCTGGAGGACTCGGTAATGGAGAACATACCGAACTTTATCCTCCAGCGTTGTCATCAGCTTGGTGAAAGAAGATCCAGGGGCGGCTTTGTGCTCTGGACATGGCGGTAGGTCCTGCTAGATTGTCGTGTATATCCTGGGGAATCGTCAAGTCTACCTCTAAAACGAAACCCCTAGGTGAGTCGGCTGCTACGCTCATGAAGTCTATGTTAGCAATCTGCTCGGCCGATAACCATCGAAACCCTCCGGAGGGTAGATACTCTGACATGGCCCAGCCGTACAAATTGTTTACATCAAAATACATGATGAAATTTTCAGGTGCGTCGTGGTTGTACTCCGCCATGTACCGGTTATTTGCCTTGGGGTACCTATGGACGCACTGGCAAATACCACCACGAATTCCACGTTCGAAAAAGAGAATCATGTCGATATCTGTCAGAAGATCCAGCTCGACACGCGTTCTCTTTAACATGGCCTGCCACGAAAGGCCTGGAGCTGTGAAAGAGTGGGCGGGGTCCAGGGTGTACTTGTTCAAACATACAGCCCTAAATTTTTCAAACAGATCCGCAAGTAGCCGTACATCTGTCCCCATGTACAGACTTGCGTATTCTTCTAAATTCTTGATCTGGAAAACCCGCCACACTTGTGTCGCGTGTTCGTAGTCGTCATCCGAAATATCAGACTCTGACAACGAACTGTAAAATTTAGACTTGGGAGGGAGCGTGGCCTCTTTGAGTTTATCCCACGAATCCATGTATTCGTAAGGGAAAACTCCTTTTCGCTTAACCAGTTGGAACTGCTCGGGGTCCGTGAAATGCTTACTGGTAATGTGCATGTCACGCTCCGCAAGAGTCCCAACCAGCTTATCTAACGAGGACTGCATGAAACGGTACGAGTCCAGGAACCGCAAAGTGATAAACGTACCTTTAATCCAATGCAATGTTGTTGAAGGCCATTTTTCCGCAGTTGCTGAGTAAATTAATTCATAAAATAACGCCAATACAACTGTATAATGTAGGTTTATTGCCGTACGCGTTTCGCCTCTCCTCGAGGCATCATCAGCGACGAATCTATTTTAACATTTACATTTTATTTACAAACTTATTTGACATAATGCTAAATTGATATATTTTCTTATTATTTACACTTACTATTTACATTAGTGGATTTCAGGATAGTAACCACCCATCTTTGCTTTCTCTCCAAAGCATGTTTCTGTTACAGCCATTTGTCATTGCTGTTCTGTACACGATATAAACCTTGCGTATTCTACAATTCGCTTGTTTTCGGTGGCCATCTTATTTTCTTACTGTCAAAGGCGGTGATGCGCTGACGGCGCCAGATTTGAAATTGCGTGGGAGATTTTATATCTAATTTTATGTAAGTGTGTGAGTGCATGTATTTATTAGGTTTATTTCTAGGGTTATTGTATGTTTACCAGTTTGAACAGTGTTTGGTTTGTTAAGTTTATGTGGTCATTCAGTACCTGCTTGCCATTTTTTATTGCTTTTTGTATGTGGTAGTTTTCTTGTAGAGTGAGGGTATTGTGTCTGTAATTGTTTATTGTGAGTATTTGCATGTCTTTGTTAATGTCTGTTGGTAAGTGATCGTTTTCTATTAGATGTTCGGCGAATGTGGAGTGGTTGCTGTACTTTAGTGCCCTCATGTGTTCTTTGTATCTGGTTTTAAACTGTCTTCTTGTCTGTCCTATGTATATTGCATCACAATTGTGACATGTCAGTTGATATATGCCTGAGTTTTGATAGTTGTCTCTGTCTAAGTGGGTATTTAACTGTTTTTGAATCGAGTTGTCTGTTCGTAGAGCAATGTTTATGCCTTGTTTTTTAAAAATGTTTGTGATTCTGTGGGTGTATTTGTTTGAATATGTCATTGAATACCATTTACTTTTATTTTCAGTGTTTATTGTGGTTTGTGAGTTGTTTTGCATTGTCTGTGTTGTGGGTGTCCTTGTCTGTTGGGTACTGGGTGGCTGAAGTTTGGTTGTGTTAGTTATTTTCTGTTCTTTCCCCATTTTGTTTGTGATTTTTCTGTTTATTGTGTCAACTGTCTGTGATTTATATCCATTTTTTGTTGCTATTTCCTTTATTGTGTTTAGTTCTGTTTGGTAGTTTTTCTTTGTTAGTGGTGTTCTGTTTAATCTGTTTAGCATGAACCGTATTGCAGCTTGTTTGTGGTTTTGTGGGTGGTTTGATGTGGAGTGTATTATTTGATCTGTTGCTGTAGGTTTCCTGTATATCTGAAATGAGTGTGTGTTTGCATCTTTTGTTATGGTGAGATCTAAGAAATTCAGTTTTTCTTGGTTTTCCTTTTCTATTGTGAAGGTGATGTTTTTGTGTATATTGTTTATATCTTGGTGCAGTTCAGTTATGCGGTCTTCTGTTTCATTGATGAGGCATATTACATCATCAACAAATCTCCACCAATAGATAATATTGTATCCTTTCTGTGGTAACAGGTTTTTCCATATCTCATTTTCTATATGGTCTATGAAAATGTTGGCCAAAGTTCCTGAAATTGGTGATCCCATAGGAAGACCTTCATGTTGTAGGTAGTATTTGTTGTTGAAAGTGAAATAATTTTGAGAAGTTAGTAACTGAAGTATGCTTTTGATTTCATCTATGTGGCTGTTGGGTAATGCTTTGTATTTTTTAAGATTTGACTGAATTAATTCAATTGTTTCTTTTATTGGGATATTACTATACATGCTTTCAATATCAAATGATACTAATGTAGCTGTGTGTGGGATGTGTGTGTCTTTTATGTTCTGGATGAGTTCTGTTGTGTTCTTTATACTTCTGTTTTCTTGTAATGTGTAGTATTGGTTAAGAAGTGTGTTTGTGTGTTTGGCTAAGAGATATGTTGGGGCTTTTCTAAAATTAATTATGGGTCTTACTGGAATTTGTGGCTTGTGTAACTTTGGTTGACTTCTCAGTGTTGGAGCAGAAGGGTTTGTCTGTGTGATGTGTTGTTTATGTTGTTCTGTGAGAGTGAAACTTGTATTTTTCAGTGATTTCTTTAGTTCTGCCTGATATCGGTTTGTTGGGTCTGATTTTAGTTGTGTGATATTATTTTTTTGTATGAATTCCTCTGTTTTGCTGATATATTCTGTTTTGTCCATTAAGACAACTGCATTACTCTTGTCAGCTTTTGTGATTATTGTGTTTTGAGCACTAAGTTTTTCTTTTATAGCTTTGAGTGTTTTTGTCTCTCTGTTTATATTGTTGTTTTTACTATTTTTGGTGGTGATCTGTTTTAATTCTTTAGCAATCAGTTCTCGTGTTAAGCCTATATTTAATGTGCTTTCAGTTTTTTGTTCTTGAGACAGGATGTATTCGGCTTCAACTACAGTTTTCTCAACAAATTTCCCTATTGAAGTGTTGCATGTGTTGTGTTTGAGTCCTTTCTCTAAAATTTCTTTTTCTTTTTGGTTGATTGTTGTTTGTGATAGGTTTATGAGTTTAGGGTGGAAAGGATGAGATCTATGTGCAGTATTTCCTTTATTAGTGTTTGTTTCACTGTGGTTTTGTCTGTTTATTAACTGATTTAGTTTTTTGTTATGATTTTGTTTTGTTTCATTTAGTGTCTGAGCTGTAAAATTTTCTGCTTTCTCTATTAAATATGCAAGAATTGAAGTGTTGTTCAATGATTTGGCCAGTTCTAAATGCGTTTTGTACAAGATATTGTTTAGATTGTCTTTCTTTGCATACAGGGATTTTATTTCATTATTTAACCACAACTTTTCGGCAACATGCTTTGTGTTAATTGCAGAAGCTGAGCGGCCACTTACCTTCACATTGATGTATCTAGGAATTACGTTGTTGGTTTTACACATCTTGTTGAATTTGATGTTTGCTATTGTCCTGTGGAGCTTGAGGTGTGTTTTTTTGAAGATCTTGTAGAGGCCTATAGGAAATGCCTGGCAGGGCTGATTCAATGCAATGTTGTTGAAGGCCATTTTTCCGCAGTTGCTGAGTAAATTAATTCATAAAATAACGCCAATACAACTGTATAATGTAGGTTTATTGCCGTACGCGTTTCGCCTCTCCTCGAGGCATCATCAGCGACGAATCTATTTTAACATTTACATTTTATTTACAAACTTATTTGACATAATGCTAAATTGATATATTTTCTTATTATTTACACTTACTATTTACATTAGTGGATTTCAGGATAGTAACCACCCATCTTTGCTTTCTCTCCAAAGCATGTTTCTGTTACAGCCATTTGTCATTGCTGTTCTGTACACGATATAAACCTTGCGTATTCTACAATTCGCTTGTTTTCGGTGGCCATCTTATTTTCTTACTGTCAAAGGCGGTGATGCGCTGAC
Organism: Vandiemenella viatica; assembly: GCA_031002005.1. Classification (NCBI taxonomy): domain Eukaryota; kingdom Metazoa; phylum Arthropoda; class Insecta; order Orthoptera; family Morabidae; genus Vandiemenella; species Vandiemenella viatica. The sequence continues at coordinate 27,733 of JARYHS010013836.1, read as the reverse complement.
GGCGCCAGATTTGAAATTGCGTGGGAGATTTTATATCTAATTTTATGTAAGTGTGTGAGTGCATGTATTTATTAGGTTTATTTCTAGGGTTATTGTATGTTTACCAGTTTGAACAGTGTTTGGTTTGTTAAGTTTATGTGGTCATTCAGTACCTGCTTGCCATTTTTTATTGCTTTTTGTATGTGGTAGTTTTCTTGTAGAGTGAGGGTATTGTGTCTGTAATTGTTTATTGTGAGTATTTGCATGTCTTTGTTAATGTCTGTTGGTAAGTGATCGTTTTCTATTAGATGTTCGGCGAATGTGGAGTGGTTGCTGTACTTTAGTGCCCTCATGTGTTCTTTGTATCTGGTTTTAAACTGTCTTCTTGTCTGTCCTATGTATATTGCATCACAATTGTGACATGTCAGTTGATATATGCCTGAGTTTTGATAGTTGTCTCTGTCTAAGTGGGTATTTAACTGTTTTTGAATCGAGTTGTCTGTTCGTAGAGCAATGTTTATGCCTTGTTTTTTAAAAATGTTTGTGATTCTGTGGGTGTATTTGTTTGAATATGTCATTGAATACCATTTACTTTTATTTTCAGTGTTTATTGTGGTTTGTGAGTTGTTTTGCATTGTCTGTGTTGTGGGTGTCCTTGTCTGTTGGGTACTGGGTGGCTGAAGTTTGGTTGTGTTAGTTATTTTCTGTTCTTTCCCCATTTTGTTTGTGATTTTTCTGTTTATTGTGTCAACTGTCTGTGATTTATATCCATTTTTTGTTGCTATTTCCTTTATTGTGTTTAGTTCTGTTTGGTAGTTTTTCTTTGTTAGTGGTGTTCTGTTTAATCTGTTTAGCATGAACCGTATTGCAGCTTGTTTGTGGTTTTGTGGGTGGTTTGATGTGGAGTGTATTATTTGATCTGTTGCTGTAGGTTTCCTGTATATCTGAAATGAGTGTGTGTTTGCATCTTTTGTTATGGTGAGATCTAAGAAATTCAGTTTTTCTTGGTTTTCCTTTTCTATTGTGAAGGTGATGTTTTTGTGTATATTGTTTATATCTTGGTGCAGTTCAGTTATGCGGTCTTCTGTTTCATTGATGAGGCATATTACATCATCAACAAATCTCCACCAATAGATAATATTGTATCCTTTCTGTGGTAACAGGTTTTTCCATATCTCATTTTCTATATGGTCTATGAAAATGTTGGCCAAAGTTCCTGAAATTGGTGATCCCATAGGAAGACCTTCATGTTGTAGGTAGTATTTGTTGTTGAAAGTGAAATAATTTTGAGAAGTTAGTAACTGAAGTATGCTTTTGATTTCATCTATGTGGCTGTTGGGTAATGCTTTGTATTTTTTAAGATTTGACTGAATTAATTCAATTGTTTCTTTTATTGGGATATTACTATACATGCTTTCAATATCAAATGATACTAATGTAGCTGTGTGTGGGATGTGTGTGTCTTTTATGTTCTGGATGAGTTCTGTTGTGTTCTTTATACTTCTGTTTTCTTGTAATGTGTAGTATTGGTTAAGAAGTGTGTTTGTGTGTTTGGCTAAGAGATATGTTGGGGCTTTTCTAAAATTAATTATGGGTCTTACTGGAATTTGTGGCTTGTGTAACTTTGGTTGACTTCTCAGTGTTGGAGCAGAAGGGTTTGTCTGTGTGAGATATCACAAAAGCTGACAAGAGTAATGCAGTTGTCTTAATGGACAAAACAGAATATATCAGCAAAACAGAGGAATTCATACAAAAAAATAATATCACAAAACTAAAATCAGACCCAACAAACCGATATCAGGCAGAACTAAAGAAATCACTGAAAAATACAAGTTTCACTCTCACAGAACAACATAAACAACACATCACACAGACAAACCCTTCTGCTCCAACACTGAGAAGTCAACCAAAGTTACACAAGCCACAAATTGCAGTAAGACCCATAATTAATTTTAGAAAAGCCCCAACATATCTCTTAGCCAAACACACAAACACACTTCTTAACCAATACTACACATTACAAGAAAACAGAAGTATAAAGAACACAACAGAACTCATCCAGAACATAAAAGACACACACATCCCACACACAGCTACATTAGTATCATTTGATATTGAAAGCATGTATAGTAATATCCCAATAAAAGAAACAATTGAATTAATTCAGTCAAATCTTAAAAAATACAAAGCATTACCCAACAGCCACATAGATGAAATCAAAAGCATACTTCAGTTACTAACTTCTCAAAATTATTTCACTTTCAACAACAAATACTACCTACAACATGAAGGTCTTCCTATGGGATCACCAATTTCAGGAACTTTGGCCAACATTTTCATAGACCATATAGAAAATGAGATATGGAAAAACCTGTTACCACAGAAAGGATACAATATTATCTATTGGTGGAGATTTGTTGATGATGTAATATGCCTCATCAATGAAACAGAAGACCGCATAACTGAACTGCACCAAGATATAAACAATATACACAAAAACATCACCTTCACAATAGAAAAGGAAAACCAAGAAAAACTGAATTTCTTAGATCTCACCATAACAAAAGATGCAAACACACACTCATTTCAGATATACAGGAAACCTACAGCAACAGATCAAATAATACACTCCACATCAAACCACCCACAAAACCACAAACAAGCTGCAATACGGTTCATGCTAAACAGATTAAACAGAACACCACTAACAAAGAAAAACTACCAAACAGAACTAAACACAATAAAGGAAATAGCAACAAAAAATGGATATAAATCACAGACAGTTGACACAATAAACAGAAAAATCACAAAAAAAAATGGGGAAAGAACAGAAAATAACTAACACAACCAAACTTCAGCCACTCAGTACCCAACAGACAAGGACACCCACAACACAAACAATGCAAAACAACTCACAAACCACAATAAACACTGAAAATAAAAGTAAATGGTATTCAATGACATATTCAAACAAATACACCCACAGAATCACAAACATTTTTAAAAAACAAGGCATAAACATTGCTCTACGAACAGACAACTCGATTCAAAAACAGTTAAATACCCACTTAGACAGAGACAACTATCAAAACTCAGGCATATATCAACTGACATGTCACAATTGTGATGCAATATACATAGGACAGACAAGAAGACAGTTTAAAACCAGATACAAAGAACACATGAGGGCACTAAAGTACAGCAACCACTCCACATTCGCCGAACATCTAATAGAAAACGATCACTTACCAACAGACATTAACAAAGACATGCAAATACTCACAATAAACAATTACAGACACAATACCCTCACTCTACAAGAAAACTACCACATACAAAAAGCAATAAAAAATGGCAAGCAGGTACTGAATGACCACATAAACTTAACAAACCAAACACTGTTCAAACTGGTAAACATACAATAACCCTAGAAATAAACCTAATAAATACATGCACTCACACACTTACATAAAATTAGATATAAAATCTCCCACGCAATTTCAAATCTGGCGCCGTCAGCGCATCACCGCCTTTGACAGTAAGAAAATAAGATGGCCACCGAAAACAAGCGAATTGTAGAATACGCAAGGTTTATATCGTGTACAGAACAGCAATGACAAATGGCTGTAACAGAAACATGCTTTGGAGAGAAAGCAAAGATGGGTGGTTACTATCCTGAAATCCACTAATGTAAATAGTAAGTGTAAATAATAAGAAAATATATCAATTTAGCATTATGTCAAATAAGTTTGTAAATAAAATGTAAATGTTAAAATAGATTCGTCGCTGATGATGCCTCGAGGAGAGGCGAAACGCGTACGGCAATAAACCTACATTATACAGTTGTATTGGCGTTATTTTATGAATTAATGTACCTTTAATCTTTTTAAAAATGAAATATAATGTTCAGTGTTGATGGGTAGGACATCCATCCCATCTTCATCGAGGTGTGCTAAGGCCCTAACAATGAAGTGCGCATCATACCCAGACAAATTATGGAAAAAGACGGGTATGTACCTTCGATTCTTGTACTGTAAATTACAGTTATTGTGTGCAGCCCCTCTGAAAGCACCTGTGTTGTGGCAATGATCGCGGACCTTAACGGCCCCCGGTTCAAAGCCGTCACCACAGATGTGGCATACCGTGGCACTGGTAAATTTTGCCTCATCATCAGCCGACATTACAAGAGGTGTGACCGCCTTGTAAATTTCATCAACGTCATGCGCCAGGTTCACGAGTTGTTCCACCAGCCACGTCTCAGGGTTTTCCCCCGAGAATGAGTCGAATCGGTTCAGCTGAGTGTCGTATGCGCAAACGACCTGGTATGCCGCAGCAAAAGGGATGTGTTCCTGGACTGATGTGGAGTGAGAGGCGTTGGGGTCGGGTCTGCACGTATCAAAGGGTTTCAACAAACTTTCAAAGTCCGCGTAAACGACGAATGGTACACGCTGTTGGTGTACAAAATCCTTAAACTTTAAGGTTTTGTCTTCATTGCCGGGTAGGTCTACTCTTACAGCGCCAACCCTTGCGCAATCGACCTCATGACGTTTCAAGAGATCTTTGCGACTGAAATGCTGCAGGCATCTATCACAAATGTGTGCCTCATGTTGATGGTTCGATATTGAAGAACTAACTAACCGCGACAAGTTCTTGATCCAGCAGTAGTGAAATTTATCTTCACCCTCTGTAATCAACAACATGTTTATATGGAAACCGCGTTTGACTGCAGCATGGTGGAGGGGGCCTACAACTTTATGTCTTCTACCTTCTGGTTCCAAGCCGTAGACATTGATCGAATAGTCGGGGTTTTGCCTCTCAAATTTAGAAATGTCTGACAATTTTACATGGAAGTCTATGCCTGCAAAATCTAAATCGTACTTGGAATATAATGGTTGACTCTATACGCGTTATCTTGCACCCGTTCGTGAAAAGCCAGGATCGTCCAAAGAAAACAATATTCATCACTGTTTTTAACATTGACAATTGCTTTCTTTGCTTGGATATCGGATGGCAGTGCTATAAATGAAGAGCCCCGAAAAAGCGGTTCGAATTTAGCTACATGGATGTCGAGGGAGTTAATTTGATCGAGGCATTTGCCACTATCCCGGTCTTGGAATTCACTAAATCTCTTCTTGATATCTTGATACACATAAACTTCATACCACTCTTCCAGGGAAGCGCTTAATGTGAGTTCGCGCATCTTGGGCATAAAACAAATACGGCTGACGTTAGTGACATTGTTCTTCTGAATTTGGAAAAGGCAATCCAACCCCACCTGGCATTTTATAGCCGGTGTTGAAGGATTGCAAATAATCGCGGAAATTTGATCATTAAAAATTTTGAAACATGCTCTAATAAAATTACCAGGATCTTTAAAATTTTCAGTATTTACAACAGTGATGTGAAGTAACCTATTCGCGTAAGCACTTGCCCTGATAGTTGGCTTTAAGCGCGTAGCATCCGGCTTACCTGTTTTTTCCCCCACCCTCATTAACGCCGGACCCGGTCGCTTGAGTGTTGGGCAGCCACTGGGAGGATGGTTCATCTGTCGCCCAGAGAGCTCGTATATAGTACGACTTACCCCTTGCAAAATCATTGCCAGAAACATCACTAGCATTCACAGACCGAGCGTGGTGGTGTAACGGATAGCGTTCTGGCCTCGCATTCGGGAGGACGGCGGTTCGAATCCCCGTCCGAGCATCCAGATTTGGGTTTTCCATGGTTTCCCCAAATCACTCCAGGCGAATGCCGGGATGCTTCCTTCAAAAGGCCATGGCCGAATTCCTTCCCATTCCTTGCCCCCATCCTTTCCCGTCTCTAAAGACCACGTTGTTAAAAAGGGACGTTAAACTGTTACAAAAAAAAAAAAAAAAAAAAAAAGCATTCACAGGCTCTACAACAAAAAAAAATTTTTTAGTTGGTTACAGAAAAAAAAATCAAACAAGAATATTATCTACAGCAAGAAATATATAGTACTACTTACCCCTTGCAAAATCATTGCCAGAAACATCACTAGCATTCACAGGCTCTGAAACAAAAAAAAAATTTTAGTTGGTTACAGAAAATAATCAAACAAGAATATTATCTACAGCATGAAATATATAGTACTACTTACCCCTTGCAAAATGATTGCCAGAAACATCACTAGCATTCACAGGCTCTACAACAAAAAATTTTTTTTAGTTGGTTACAGAAAATAATCAAACAAGAATATTATCTACAGCATGAAATATATAGTACTACTTACCCCTTGCAAAATGATTGCCAGAAACATCACTAGCATGCACAGACTCTACAACAAAAAAAATTAAAATTTTAGTTGGTTACAGAAAAAAAAATCAAACAAGAATATTATCTACAGCATGAAATATATAGTACTACTTACCCCTTGCAAAATCATTGCCAGAAACATCACTAGCATTCACAGGCTCTGCAACAGAACGAGAAATTAAAAAAAATTAATTACAGTCAAATACATACCTCCAGAAAAAGTGTATAGCAACACCAGCTCCGGAGTTGTGACAACTCGTGGTTCTACAATAGAAAATAAATTATAGTATGCAACAAGTAAACATCTACTGCAAAAATATATTAATTTATTTCAGCAAACTTACCACTCGCTAATTCTTCTTCACTAAATAGTGACGATATTGCCGGTAGATCTGAAACAGAGAAGAAAAAAATTAGTTTGAATAGCTTAAATTAATCCAACTAATAAAAAAAATAAGAAATTCACTTACAGTTTGTGAAGAAATTATCCACATCTGCGGCAGAGAGCACCGGCAGTTCTGGAAAAAAATAGAAATACTAAGCATCACTGGTATACAAACACGCATGATAATTTATTACTTAAAGGCACTTAACATTACCTGAAGCAGACTGAGAATGTTCCATGGTGGTGTAGCGACGATCTAAACGCAACCGGCAACAGAACAGCAATGAGGCCTGGCCGATGTGGCGGTAGCTATTTATAGCGGTGGGGTGTCTCAATCGTGGCGCGCGCAAATAGCTTGCTTAACGGCGCGGCACACATTTCGTCACGTTTAATGGATTAGCAAACAAAGATAACTTTCTGTATGTGTGTTGAAACATTTCGCAACGGCTAATGGAGAGCAGTGACAAATATTTGTCGGAGACCAAAATGATACATGCCACGCCACCTACCAGTGAGCCAAAGAACTAACGGGGGCTGCCATCTACCAGCGGATCTGTGAACTAACGGTCCAGCACAAGCCCGACTGCTGCTGCCATCTGTGCGGCCGATCGGTGAACTAACGGCGGCCATCTTGGCCGGCCAAACGGGGGGCGGCCATCTTGTGACGTCACGCGACCGTGCTGCCACCTGGCGGTGTTCTTGAATCGGCTATCCCTTCCTACTTATTTAATTTGTTGCTTTAAGTCACTTTTTATTTCTTTTAATACTTTATTTCAGCATTCAGGAAACTCGATCACTTCGTGTGGTGGAGCGCTGTCAAAAAACTTTATTCGCTGATATGCGTGTGGGAATAATCAATTTTGTGTTTTTAATCTGTCTCCATTGCGTCCTTTGGTGATCTTAATCATCCTTATCGTCTGTTTTATCTTAATTTGTAGACCTACTCGTTGATATTGTTATTAAAACTTTTGAGTTTACAATTCCGCGGGCTTTTGCTGAGCGTGTTTGGTTGCAACGACACAACTACAGTAGGCAGCATCTTATCCATTGATTATCAGTTGAAAAATTTAACATGCGAGCATCACTTGCTAACCTCGTTCACTTCAGTCTAGGAAACGATACATAAAGCAAGTTTCGAACTTGCCAGTATCTGGGTTGCAATGTCCTGATTAATTGGTCAAAATATTGTTTATTGTTTATTTCCAATATACTTGTGTACACAAGTTTCTAGCAAGGACCAATACATCTTACACAATAAGAATACCTTATAGTATAATGATTTCCAATATAAATGAATTACATAGCAAGGCCAGGAACTTCGAGTAAGTAAATTAACATTAAGTTACAATAACTCAATACAGAAATGCTATTACATACAGTTCATAACTCATTAATATTATATAAAGCCTTATTACATAGATAATGTTTTGTTTCAGTTTTAAATTCATTTCCACTCCATGACTTTAAATGTGTTGGTAGCTTATTATATTGTCTTGCTCCAATTTCAAATGCACTTTTATCTGCTGCCTTGGAGTTATATCTTTTGATATGTAAAGTAGTTTTGATTCGAGTGTCATATTTATGATTTTCACTATTAGTGTTATTAAATTTTGGATTGCATCTAATCAATAACAAAACCCTATATATATATATATATATATATATAGTGAAAATATAGTTAGAATATTTTCTTGTCTAAATATTTCTTTACACTTGTATATTATCCTGATACATTTTTTCTGGAGCACTAACAATCTATTCATGTAGAAATGGCAACAAGATCCCCAAACTTCAATTCCATACATCTACATCTACATATATACTCTGCAATTCACAAAATTGTGGGTGGCAGAGGGTGCTCAGCACCAAAGCTAATCTCTTTGCTGTGCATTCCAATCCCTAATGGTACGAGGGAAAAAAGAATTCATAAATATCAGTCCGGCACCTTATTTCTCTAATTTTATCTTTCCTCTCCTTCCGACTCAAATAGGTTGGTGGAAGAAGTATTTCACTACACTCCAAAGTGAAAGTGGGAGTACGCATGTTTACCAATAAGTTTAAACGAAACGTGTGTCGTCTATCTACCAGAGACTCCCAACGTAGTCTACTAATCAGTTCTGTGACGCTTTCGTAAGGACTGTAGCAAGCGGTCACGAATCGAGCGGCTCTTCTCTGTACTTTCTCTATACTTTCGACCAACCCCTTACGAAACGGATCCCAAATGGCACAACAATAGTCCAAATGTGGACGCACAAGAGATTTGTACGCTATCTCCTTTGTTTGTTCGTTACAATTTTTCAAGATTCGACCTATGAATGCAGCCTAGAATTTGCTCTACCTACTAACGAATTAATGTGTATGTCCCATTTCATATTCTTTTGTACTGTTACTCCCAAATATTTCATAGAATCGACCATATCAATAACTCGTATTTCTGAACAATTGGATTCTTTTTGTTAGTTATGCTCATTGTCTTGCACTTTTTACATTTTATGTGGGAAGATTATTCCATAGTATGCAATTTTTAAAACACTTCTATCCACAACCTTAGACAATTAGCATATAGTTGGCTCATATGAGTGTTAAATTGAATGCTCAGCTGTTTTGAAACGGGTATAGAGTGCATCGTTATCAAACTACCGTAGATTAAAATGACATTAAATTAAAAACGAGCACTCGAGGAATAAAAAAACACGATTTCGCTACGGACAATGATGCTGAAATTTTTATTATTATGTTTATCACACATTTAAGCAGAGAATTTCTTTACCTTACCTGCTTTAAACTCTAACACACTGTTATCAACCTACACCGGACACTTAACTGTCGTGTATGAGGCGCTTGAAGAGGACAATTAAATCACGTAATATACTGAAATAAAAACTGGCATATCCTTTACTTCTACGTTATTGTTAGATGGAAGTTTTATCAGTGAAGTGGCCGTAAAACGTGGTACTGTTTGAACATTTTTATTTTTACGATAAGCCTTGCCATCAAAGCACGAAATTATTAAATCTAGCTAAATCCAATTATTCTTTAAGTAGTGCAGTAATCATAAAATGTCTCAGAAAACCTCATTTTTCTTTAATTCTACTTTTGCCCCGTCTTCCGTCACTTGAATGCTTTGATGCACTTTTTTGTATCTTCGAGTACCAAAGTAATCTCTCTACATCGGCGTATCCATTACAATTTAAATTCTCAATTTATTTATTTATTAACATTTAGCTATACAAAACACAACCATTTCAGAAACATACATTCATTTAAACTCAAAATCTGACGCACATAAATTATAGTAAAGCATATCATTAAAAAAGTTAAACACAGATTCGAAAGTTTTATTAGCAGCATACACGATTTTAGTATAAGTAATTAAATACTCATGGCACTAACTTTAATGAAGACTGCCTGTATTCTGGCAATTAATTTTTGTCACTGTACGATACAGTAACGGCCCACCTTTGAAATAAAAGATTAATGCGTCATCAGTTTCCTGTTTTTCATATTTTTTCTTTCAGCATTCTTCGTTTCGAATGATCCAATAATTAGTAAATCAATAAACCCCACACCTATTCTGTGCGATTCTTCCACAAGCTCCTTTCATCATCCGTAGTTTTCAGGACATGTTTTATTTTGTATCTCTTAATTTCCAAGTTTTTTTTTTTTTTTTTTTTTGTATAGCAGCAAATGTCTAATACGTTGATTTTCCTTCTTTCTGGTATTCTTAACGTTCAGATTTACTTACTATGTTTCATAAATATGCTTATACAATGTTCTTTGTGACTCCTGGGCCAAAAACATTCAATAAAGGCTTTTCTTACTAGGGAAGAATATTCGTCGTGTAACTCTCCTTTTACTACTACTATTACTATTACTATTACTCCGCGATTCACTAAAAGTGTGTCGCCCTATCCGTGAAGGTAATGGTTTGGAAGGGATATACGGGATATGGCAGGAGGAGCCCATGGGCTATTGTGAGGAACCATCCCAGCATTCGCATGGAGCGATCTGGGGAAACCATGGAAAACCCAGATCAGGATAGCCGGAGTACTTTATCGAAAGCTACTCCTGTCGGATTTTATGTTTAGACGCCCGGTAAACCCGGTAAATCCTTTCTATTCCACTCCCTAATCGCTCGTGGAAAAAATGAGTACAGAAATGAATCGGTTCTGGTCCTGATTTCTCTTATCTTATTTTCGTGGTCATTCCGGGATATGAATGTTGCTGGTAGCAACATTTGTTTACTGTCATTCCGAAATACGTCAGTCGAGAATTTTCAATTAGCTTCTGTTGAGAGCAACGCCTTCGGTGCTCCAGGTGTTCCCAACCTAACTCCTTCAACATCGCACTTACGCTTTCCCTCCAACTTTATATACCTGTAACGAATCGGGCGGCTCTTCTTTGGACCATCTCTAATGCCTCCATTAATCCCTTTTGATGTGGACCCCATACATAGCAACAATATTCTAAGTGAGGCCGCACTAGTGACTTGTATGCAATCGATTTAACGTCCGAAATGCATTGTTTTAAATTACGGCCTAGAAATCGAAGCATACGATTTGCTTTCCCAATTACATTCTCGATATGCTCATTCCATGACTAATTATTACGAATTGTTACCCCTAGGTATTTAGCGGAATCTACCGTTCTAAGGACAGTGCCATTAATAGTATATTCTTACTTCGACAGTTAGTTGTAACATTAGTCTCAAATTAAGTTCTTGCTTCTTCTGAAACATCTATTTTATTATTTACATATTTAGTATACTACTATTATTATCATTAAGACTGCACATCATGAGTTTTTTCCTTTTTTTTTTTACTATTCCCTTAATAACTTGAAAAGTCATTTTATTTCGTTTTCTAAAAAACTAGATTAATATTAGTCAGGGATAGACTGCAACCTTGCGTCACTCCTTTTTCAACTGATTCTTTTATATCGTGGTTTTACTACACCTCTAATGTAGCTACTATATTCTTATACGAATAAATATTGAAAAGAAAAGGATAGATTTTTTAACACCTGAGCCCATAAAATTTGAAGATTTGGTCCATTTAGAAATTACAAACGCCACAAATGTACGTATCCTTGTTTTACTCGATATGTTCTCTCAATATTCATTTTAAATCTAGATTTACTTCTCCATTCTCCAACTTTTTCATAAATTGAAATTGACTTTTGTGAGTTATGTCAGTCGAATAGTTGGACGGCAACCACACAGACATGGCAGCAGACTTAATATAAAAATTCATTGCTGGAACTAGTATAGAGGAAAAGCTAGGTGTAATAAATCAAAATTCAATTTATAAGTGTCCTAGGAGTTAATCTAATTCTTTATAAGTATGTATGTTGGATTAAGAGAAGAGTTATTATATGAAATTACGAAACCCTCGTGACTTCACGAAGCACTACATTCATCACTATTCATTCACATTATAAACATAACCCGAAAGTAGGCCTACTATACGCGTCATAATACTACAACTAAACTATCGTCATCGAAGTACGGAAATTAACAACAGTTTATTATTATTATTAGACGCCGTTATGATTAGACACAAAATGAAACATACGTTTGTTATTCGTAAAAACAATAATCTGTTCTAATTAATAACACGTCATTGCAAAGTTTAGTTCGAATTTATCAGATTTATGATGAATTATTAAGGTTACGATATGCTTGGTGAACATTACTGCGATCGTCCCACAAGGTTGTCAGACGTGGTCGACCGGAACTTCGACGACGAGTATACCTGCCCTCACGTTCCCATGCAGTCCAACATCAGGCTACTGTCACATGCTCCACAAATCTGAATCTTGCACAATTCGGCCAGCCGGCCAAATGGAGACCATGAAGTAGGCCTCTTTCAAACTCTGTCAGGGATTGATAACACTGTCTCACACGAGTTCACGTCATCTCCGTTCACTAATGCACTCTGGTGGCCGTTATACAAGTCACAGAGAATTGCGTCTCTAATCATGTGTACGAAGTTAAAGTGGTATCCGGTAGCTTGAAATGTTTTTGTCGGCAAGTGTATAATAGAAAGCGCACACAAATTTTCTCCAGCAAAACCCCTAAACACATACGCCTACCATCCGAGAACATGAAATGAACTCCCTACAACTTTTTGTATCATCCTGCATCATTGATCGGATTTTAATTTTTTTAATTTTAATTTTTTACTTCGTGGACGTCGATGACATTAGAGGCGGAATTGGACTAGGGACAAGGAATGGGAAGGAATTCGGACATGGCCTTTTAAAAGGAATCATCCCGGCATTTTCCTGGAGTGATTTGGGGAAACCATGGAAAACCTAAATCTGGATGCCGGACGGATATTCGAACCGGCATCCACCCGAATGCGAGTCCACAACGTTAACCGCTCACCCACCACGCTCGGTCTAGTGGTCGGAGACTAGCAGTAGGCGTTAGCACCAAAATACAAACGGTAGTGGTGACGTAACTGGGTAGCATGGTCTACTGACCGGTCAGTAGGGTTCGGATTTTTAGGACAAGTCATATTTTTTTCCTGCCTTCTTTTTGAGCTGAAATGCTGAGTTAATCACTGATACAACGTTTCTGATTTATTTAAATGTATTTTATATAGCATATAAATTGCTATTCGGACCATTTTTCTAGTTTTGGTCATATTTCGATAATATTTATGGTCATATTTTGAGGAAAAATCTGGGAGTTTTTTAATAGTACCGGGAATTCACTAAATATAGATGAGAAGAAATTAAAATCATTATTCACAGAACTATACTTCTCCCATACAGATGAGGAAAAAGAAACTAATTTTCACTGTGGTCAGAATTCACCAGTCAAGAATTAAAGTTATACATTATTGCTACTCTCTAAAAGTAATGTTCCGCCCGCCTTTTAATATTGACAATGCAGCAGAAGCATGCCTGTGTCGATAAGCGTCATTCAGTATCTCAATGAAATATCCTCAGTCATCGTTAAATCTGCATTGGACTAGTGAGTAGACCGAACGCCATGCTGAAGATAAAAATTTCCAGAAGGTGCGAAGTTCGTAAGGGAATTTAGAAAGGAGTATGAAAGAGTTCTATTCAGTAAATTATCTGAAATTAAAGTGACTTCAACAAAACGATTTAAAATTTAATTTAGCAATGGTGCAGCGAGTGCACGGAAGCAAATTATACTTTATACATGAAAGCTACACTACTAGCTAAAATAAATGATGTGTAAGTGAACATGTTATGATGTATAGTAAATTTAAATGTTTAGTCTTATTTTGTCATTTTTTGGTCATATTTACCCATTTTTAAGGTCATATTTGCCTGCATATTTCTCTTTTCTTTTTTTCTTTTTTTTTTTTTTTTTTGGTCATGAAGATCCGAACCCTACTGATCCGTAATGAATCACAGTTCTGCACCATCACTGATGACCATCGTCGGCGAGTACCTCGTCGACATCGAATGGAGTCCATTCTTCCAATGTTTTGGAGGGGCACAGTGGTGTTACTACTGGCGTCGTGATGTGTGGAGCCATCGTGTACGAGTTCAGTCACGGCTGGTAGTGACTGAGGGAACTCTGACGGCACAACGGTACGTCACGGACATCCTGCGTCCTCTTGTGTTACCTCTCATGCGACAGTGTCGTAGTGCCATTTTTCAGCAGGAGAATACTCGTCCACGCATTACACGTTTGTCTATGAACTGGCTATGTGATGTGGAGGTAGTTCTGTGGCCATCGAGTAACCCAGATCTGTTCCCAACAGAACATGCGTAGGACCATCTCAGACGTCAACTTTGTCTCAGTGAAAGTATCCTGGATATCAAGGACTAGTTACAACAGTAAAAACATGCAAAAAGTGTATTAACCACAGTACCCATTGAGATGTCCCATTCTGTAAATCTCATTGATTACAGTAACAAGAAATGTTGTTGTTAGATTCAATCGTTTTATTGCCATAATATATTTTATTTCCATAAGTTTGTTTGATTTGAATGTGGTTCTCGACTGACAAGGTTATCGCAAGGAATATTTAATACTCTTACTTGTCAAATGTTAGAAAGGATAATGGTTGTAATTCCGTCGACAAAAGAGTGCGTAATAAAGAATGTACTTTAGGGTTCTGGTTACGTCCAAAGGGACAGACTTCGCTTGTGTTACCTAATGTGTTCGTCATTAATTTACTGAAATGATGGAGAGGCACTCGATTATAGTGCGGGTTTGTTTAAAACAATTGACACAGTGTGACATTGTGAGTTGGTCTGTTTGGATATTCGACGAATGAAAAACTTCTTTCAAAACCCTGTGGACCTGAGCTATCAGACGCTGGCAAATAAACATTCGTTAACAATAAACTGTTTATGCGTAGGAAGTACAGCCCAATCAGAAGACAGACACTATGGCTATATGGAGGGGGATGACCTACCATGAAAATAATGCTGGTGGTGGGGTTATGTACAGCCAATGGAATTCATTCCCGCTGGTTGCTAATAAATTGTTTATATTTGTTATATGTTCAGCCAATCGCGAGAGAGAGAAGGCGGATAAGGCCCGCCCAAGAGGAGTCAACGAGGAAGGTACGTCGCACTGTAGAAGGACACTTGATGTAAGACCGGCGGAGACTGGACACGAGATGCTGGACTCTGGTTTCGGCGCGGCAAGACGGAAAGAGCCATCTTCGCTCGGGCATTGCTGAGGGCCTCCTGGGAGACCGACAACGCGGCTGTTTGAGATGAGAGACACCAGATGCCCAACTGACGAGACTACCTGGGGCGTGGCGAAAACACGCACGATGGGCTCGACGCAGCTCTCCTCGCGGGTCGCTGACACGACTCTTCGCGTGGCCTGCGCTGCTCAACACTGCAGTAACTCCTACGTACGCAATCATCTACAGAGTAACCACAACGAGCTCAAAAATTAAAGAACCTATGAACTGTAAATTCCACTACCTGAGAGGGAACAACCATTTATCCATTCAAGTAATTGCTTTCGTCCAATAAAGTTTGCTTTCTATGTATAAAGATCAATAAAATCAATATGTTCCTATTGAATATATGTTTCACTTGTACTAAGGTGAAGGACCATTTCGGAAGAGATCCCCACCCACAATCATTTATTTAAATATTAATTAAGAAAACTGTTATAAAGTAGTAAATCCCGTGATACATAGTGGGACATTACATAATTGGCGCTCAACTCGTGGCTTTCGATGGTCAAAAATTCATATTTTGCTATCAAATTGAATCCTAAATTTTAATTCGAGCTTGTTTTTTTCAGTTAAATTCTTCTCACTTCATGAGATGTTTAATAAATGCTTGAACATGCATGTCAGTTACTTTCAGATGGCGAAGCAGGTGAACTTCTGTCTTGGCGGAGTGGATGATTTGTGTTTCTTGTTTTTGTTTTCTTTTTGTAGAGCTTGTTGAATATCCAATGTGTATTTTCTTGCCAGCTTCAGCTAATTGCAGTCCGGTGTTCAGATGTTGTGAATTGTTTCGTTTGTTTTATCGCATTTTTTTGTGTCTTGATGCATCGAATTTTCTGTAAATCCCTGTGATACATAGTGAGACAAAACACTGTAAAGCAGTGTAATTTTAGGCAGTCAATTATCGTTTGAACCATCTGGGACTAAATTTACAATTTCATTCACCTAGCACAAAGGCTCGTTATTTGAACTTTTTGAAGGAAGGTGCGGTAGGCTTACTTAATAATTTTTTCAAAGATGTTATCCTGTACAAAAAAAATTAACAAATAATTATGAAGTAGAGGAGCAAATTAATATTCTGGAAAAATCTGAATACGTTCACCGATTATTCCTGGTTTTAAACAAATTATCGCTGACCTACAGAGCTCTTTGTTGAAGTTAGCGACCTAAGTGTTTAATTTCCATTGCTTTCTATTCTTTTATTGATTTTAATTTTTTACTGATTATGATATCCTCTCGGGTACTCTCATATCGCTTTTGATGTTCCTCCAGCCAACCTACCAGGTCTTTGTGAACACTGGATAATTCCAGTGCGATGCTGTGATAATTCAAGAAAGGGGTTAATTGTCTTAAAAGGTTGAAACAGCAAAAAGATGAACTGCCCGTTAATATTAAGGAAGTAGTCTCAAACAAAGTCTCTGAACACCGCTTAGCCACAAGTATTCAAGGTGACTGACTATCAGTAATATTACAGTCTCATTACACCAGATCATATATGGATAAAAAAGGAATTACAGGTTGCAACAGAAACAGTTAAAGGATTATGATTATTTATGCATGTAGTTTTTCAACAAATTTTCCAACTACAATAAATATTAATAGACAACGCTTCATAATTGTAACATATGAAGAGAACAATAGAAATTTTTTATTCATTTATAGTGTATCACATCTTGTAAGCGAAAAACGGAATCCTTATGGTACCACTCATTGTTCAGCCATCTGTCAGTTACACGCTCATAAGTTTTAAACTTTTTAACTTAGAATTTTCTAATTGCACATTAGTTTTGTTCGCACTAAACTGAACACGATCATTACTTAAAAATCCATAAGCCGTAGAGAACGAAAATATTTGTAGTTTATTTATTGACTGGGTGGCGAGGGGCTGCCGGAAATATTTCCTTTAGATAACCTTCTTCGATATCAAATGAAAGCAGATAACCAGCAAACTTTCCAAATGTCTGGATTATCCATTTTATTTCATGATTCTGGGCAACTTTTGTCCAATAACAATTGTAAAAATACCAATCCCATACCAACCCTTTATTTTCTAAGCTACCGATTCGAAAATTCTTTAAAGATTCAGATTGACATGAAGCCAGTTACTGTTGACAGAAATCCGTAGCGATCTTTCTGGAGTTTTCTCAAATATTTAAATGCCTGATTTTGACAAAGTTGATACTAATGCAAAATTATTCTCGACAAGAACCATACGCATCATTTGATACATAATTTTATCGGATAATTAACATGTCTTAAAATACATTTTTTCAAATTTTTAGATTTCCAATTTCCACAACAATTTCTTCAGCCTTTTTTTTTTTTTTTTTTTTTTTTTTTTTTTTTTTTTTTTTTTTTTTTTTTTTTTTTGGTGTGTGTTTTTTGATCGATAGTTACCGGTTGGAAGACACCGCATCGTAATTGATTTTCAATCTTCATCATGCCAGTGTAACACTCCTATTTGACAATGCTACATGAATTATTTGAGGCAACAAGATGACATTATCTAATTCACAGCTTTCAATTTAAAAAAAAAAATCCTTATCATAAATGTACATACTTTAGAACCAAGTTATTTTACTCCAAACGTACGCTTTAGAATTGAAATATACAGAAATTTCACAACAGTATATTATTTACAGATTTGTTTCGTGTTACTATCGTATAGTTTTAATCATATCCAACAATGAAACTCATTTGCTAGTTTTTAATATCTAGCAATAAGATTAACTCCTCAAAAATAATTAATATGTAAATAGAACCGCGATTAGTTATGAGATCTAGTTCTGAGCCATGTGTGGGTCTTTATGGTGAGAAACTGCTGAGTCTTGTGATGGATGCCTGGATCAATGTGTGATGGTGGAGATGGATGGTGTGTGTGTATGGTGGTGAAATTCCTTTGTTTTTGAGCGTGTGATTGTGTAAATTAGGTAGTGTTGGTAAATGTCTGAATGTGTGAGAATGGTAGACGAGTGTTTGTCCGTTGATGTTTGTATGCAAGTTACACACTTTATAAGTTTTAAAGTATGTTGACGGGTGTCCATGTGTTGTGTGAGGTGTATTAAGGACGTGGGCTTGCGTGGGATAGAGTATGTAGTTGTCTGTGTGGTAATGTTAGCGATTGTGTCTTTGTTTGAACAATGATCTCAATGAGATTTCAAGTATGTTGCTAGGTTTTTGTGTGCTATGGCATGTTTACAAACATTGGTGGATGTCTGAGCATGTGTGAGTTGGTTTGTAATGTAATGTGAGTGTTGGCTATGATGGTGTACATCTCAATGTATGTTTTTTAGTGTGACTGATTGGTGGTGACGCGTTTTTGTGTGTGTGTGTGTGTGGTGGAGATGATAAACGTCGGAATTGAATACGATAACATATGAGTTTATGCTTGAATGCATGATAGCGATCTTAGAGCATTTTAAAGTATGCTGATAGATGTCTGTTTGATCGAATAAGTTAGTGTTTGTCATTCCTGAATTAGTGTTTCTGCGTCAGTGTATGTGTGAGAGAGAGCGAAAGAGAGTTAATTGGACGTCGGATGGAATTAATATCCGTGCGAGTGATTCTTTACTTATGCTGGAGGTATAATCGTAGTTTGTCGACAGTGTTTGTGTTTTTAATTTTTTTATTACATACATGAGAGTAATTTTTCTGTCTTCGCAACTTCTTTGGTAGAGATACAGAGGCCGTACCGTGTAGACCTCTTCATCCCCCAACACATCTTCCATCTTCAACGATTATTGTTGTATACTGATAGCGTGTCTTCCTTTACTTTCCTCAGGTCGACGCCGACAGCCAGATATTCAACTGCCAATCTTTGCTGACTGCTAGTATAACGGAAGCTTGACGGCCAGCTATCAGAACCAGAGACTGACTCCAGAATAATGAGTGTTTGTTTGATTCTTCATACACCAGTTAGATGGAGATCTGGAGCAAGTGAGCCGCACAATCTAATTCTTGTCTCTCACCTCTACTGCAGGGCGCAATTACTGCAACCAGCTTACAGCTCCTGTCAGCTCTCATGTTCCACATTTCTACGATACGCAACTAAGGAGTGAGATGATCATCTTAAACAGGAAAGAGGTTATTTTCGATTAAGGGCAACCCTATTCCTACTAAAGACTGAATATCCAAGCAGGGTCACTTCAATGGTATTACCAAGCTCTTGTCTTACTTTGAAATCAAAATCTATGTTTATATGTTTAAATTTCTAGTATTAAATGTGCATGGTCAGTTTTGAATGGAAGGTAAAAGTATGAAAAAATCAACTAAAACACAATATAATGTTTTTATTTACATGTGGGTGAGGCCACAAACATCAGTTCCCTATATGATATTTTAAAACTTGTCCCAATTCACTAAAAAAAAACTTATATGCCTTAATTTCTAGTTTTAACTGTGCATATTTCAGTGTTTGACTGGAATTGTAGGACAATTTATTCATATCTACGTTCCCAGTGTAAGCATACTGATGTCCCATATATGAGAAAATCTTTTTTAGTAATTGCGTATACCCTCGCATTTTTTTTAAACCACTGATAACCATTCGCCTCTAATGTTTCAAGCTTCCAACATGACGGTAACCGCTGCCGATTAGATCACAATGTTTTTGTATGTAGTATTTTTGTACAAACTCACCGCTTTACATACAACTATTGCGTTTTCGTATGTTTTAATGAATTATAAATTACAGTAGGTTTTAAGTGTTATACAGGGTGTTACAAAAAGGTACGGCCAAACTTTCAGGAAACATTCCTCACACACAAACAAAGAAAACATGTTATGTGGACATGTGTACGGAAACGCTTACTTTCCATGTTAGAGCTCATATTGTGGACGGCTGTGATACAATACGCCATTCTCCAGGGCTGCATCAGCGCATCAGGGATTCCATGCGACGGAGGGTGGATGCATGTATCCTCGCTAACGGAGGACATTTTGAACATTTCGTGTAACAAAGTGTTTCAAGTCACGCTGGTACGTTCTGTTGCTGTGTATTTCCATTCCATGTTTAATTTGATTTGAAGAGAAGTAATAAAATGAGCTCTAACATGGAAAGTAAGCGTTTCCGGACACATGTCCACATAACATATTTTCTTTGTTGGTGTGTGAGGAATGTTTCCTGAAAGTTTGGCCGTACCTTTTTGTAACACCTTGTATATTAAAATAAAAGATATGTGTACTGAAATAAAACCTCGCTATTGAGTATACAAGCTGATGCCCACGACTTCGTTCGTGATTGTAAAGAATTTTGATTGACAGCTACCGACATGTAACCACCATAGTGCACGACAGGAGACTCGCGGCTAATACCACACACAAACATCAGTGATCTGCGCAGAGTATTTAAGGCTGTAAAGTGAAACATAGGAACACACATGTCTTTGGTCGTAATATGAAATTGCCCTCCGTCGACCAATTTCAACCACCATATCTCCCACACCCCAATAGCTACCGACATGACTCCACCGTGGTACACGTTGGGAGACTTGAGATTAATACCACACACAATCACCAGTGCACTGCGCTGGGAAGTTTTGGGTGTGGAGTGCAATATAGGGACACACATGTCTATTTTTATATAGATATGTCGGTCCACCACTTTCAACCATTATATCTACCACACTCCCACAGCTACTGACCTGCAATCACCACAGTGCACGATGGAAGACTCCAGGCTACTACCACACACAAACTCCGTGGTCTGCGCTTGGTAGTTATGGCTACAAGGTGAAATATAGGGACACACTCGACTTTGGTAGAAATATAAAAATTCCCTGCGTCGACCACTTTCAACCACCATATCTCCCACACCCCCGTAGCTACCGTCATCTAACCACCATTGTGCACGATGGGAAACTAAAGGCCACTGACACCAGTGGTCTTCGTGATGTAGTTAAAGCAGCTAAGTGAAATATACGGACACACATATCTTTGGTCGAAATACGAAAATGTCCCTGATCGACCACTTTCAACAATTATATCTCCCACACCCCAAACAGCTACCAACATTTAGCCAACGTTGTGCACAATCGGTGACTCTATGCTAGTACCACACACAAACACCATCGATATACGCTAGTCAGTTTTGGCTCAAACGTGAAATATAGTGACACACTTCTTCGGCCGAAAAATGAAAGTGCCTCACGTCGACCACTTTCAACTACCATGTCTCCCAAAACCCCATAACTACCGACATTTAACCATCACAGTGCACGATGGGAGACTCGATGCTACTATCACACACAAACAGCAGTGGTCTGTGCTATGCAGTTGTGGCAGCAAAGTGAAATATACAACACACATGTCTTTGGTCGAAATACTAAAATGTTCCTGATCAACCATTTTCAACCTTCATATCTCCTACACCCCCCCCCCCCCCAACTACCGACATTCGGTCAACGTTGTTCACGATGGGTGACCCCATGCTACTAACACACACCAACTGTCTGCGCTCGGTAGTTGAGGCTGAAAAGTGATTTTTTTAACTGCTTTACGTCTCTCAACAGCGAGGTCTTAGAGACGGGAAAGGATGGGGGCAAGGAATGGGAAGGAATTCGGCAATGGCCTTTTGAGGAAGCATCCCGCCATTTGCCTGGAGTGATTTGGGAAACCATGGAAAACCCAAATCTGGATGCCCGGTCGGGGATTCGAACCGCCGTCCTCCCGAATGCGAGGCGAGAACGCTAACCGTTACACCGCCACGCTCGGTTGAAAAGTGAAATATAGGGACACACACGTCTTCGGTCGAAATACGAATGTCCCCCAGGTCGACCACTTTCAACCACCATATCTCCAACTCTCCCATATCAACCGACAAGCAACCACCATAATGCTACTACCAATCACAAACACCAACGGTCTGCGCTGTGTAGTTGTGGCGAGAAAGAGAAGTATAGGGACACACAAGTATTTGGTCGCAATTTGAAAATGCCCTACATCGACCTCTTTTAACCATCATATCTCCTCCACCCCTACAGCTATCGAAATTTGGCCAACGTTGTGCACGATAGGAAACTCCATTCTACTAGCACACACAAACATCGACCATAAATGGCAGCACTACCCATGTGATTTTTTCCGTGCATGTTGGTGCATGTGCCAGACATGCCTGCAAGAAATTGCAATTCATTCTACGTTGTAGTTTGGTCTGTACAGTTGTTTGATGCAGGCGCGATGCGGAGTTTTACCAGAGATGGAAAAAATCGAATATCGTGCAGTTATAAAATTCTTTGTAAAAGAAGGTTTAACGCCATCCGAGATCCAAGGAAGATTTTTAAAACTGTATGGGGACTCTTCTGGTTCATATTGGACAGTTAAGAAATGGGCTGCTGAGTTCAAACGTGGCCGTAGCAGTGTCGAAGATGATGAACGCGAAGGACGTCCAAAAAGTGCAACAACTCTAGAAATCATCCAGAAATTGCATGATATGGTTTTGGATGATCGACGAATGAAAGTGCATGAGATTGCTGAGACCGTAGGGATATCATAAGAACGTGTGGGATACATTTTGCATGAAGTATTGCATATGAAGAAGCTTTGTGCAAGATGGGTGCCGCATTTGCTCACTGTTGATCAAAAGCGCATCCGCATGAGACATTCTGAACAGTATTTGGAGCGTTTCAACAAAAATAAAACTGATTTTGTGCTTCGATTCATAACTATGGATGGGACATGGGTTCACCACTACACGGCAGAATCAAAACTGCAGTTAAAGCAGAGGACAGAAGCTGGTTGTTCAGGTCCAAAGAAGGCCAAGTCGGTTCCAACGGCAGAGAAGGTGATGGCATCAGTTATTGGGATGCTAAAGTTGTTTTGTTCATTGATTACCTTGAAAAGGGTAAAACAATAACTGGACAATGATATTCAGATCTTTTAGACATTCTGGATGAAAAAATTCGTGAGAAAAGGCCCATTTTGAGAAAAAGAAAATCATCTTTCATCAGGACAATGCACCTGCCCACAAGAGTCTTTTGGCAATGGGAAAATTAAGAGATCTGCACTATGACGTGTTGCAGTATCCACCTTATTCCCCAGATTTGGCTCCCTCCTACTTCTATCTAATCCCAAAACTCAAAAACTTTCTTGCTGGTCAGCGTTTTTCTTCAAATCAAGAGGTGATTGCAGCTATAGATGGATATTTTGCAGGCCTTTCAGAAAGCCACTTCAGGGATGGTATAATGAACTTGGAACATCGTTGGACTAAGTGTATCAGTGTTCAGGGAGACTATATTGACCAATAAAAATGATTTGGTAAATATCAAATTGGTTTTATATTTTTAGGCTTAGAATTTTTCAGACCGCCCTCGTATATATATATATAATTTAAACCGAGCGTGGTGGGTGAATGGTTAACGTTCTGGCCTCACATTCGGGAGGTCGTGGGTTCGAATCCCCGTCCGGGCATCCAGATTTGGGTGTTCCATGGTTTCCCCAAATTGCTCCAGGCGAATGCCGGGATACTTCCTTCAAAAATGCCGTTGCCGAATTCCTTCCCGTTCCTTGTCCCCAGACCCATCCCGCCTCTAATGACCTTAGCCGTCGACGAGGCGTAAAGCATTAAAAAAAATATATAATTTAAATTGTCTAAGCCGAAACGCATTCAACTCGAACTAGCCCAGCCCTGGGCAACAGGCTGCACTGGTCTGTTTATTTGCGGCAAGCTTCCACAAATCAGAATACGGTTGAATACAACCATCTTTCGAACCTCCGCTTGACCCCACCGTACCACACAACCTCCGACGATTGAACCGGAGATCTCCGGTAGGGACAGTCCTCCGATAGCTCTGCCGCTTCGTTCCCAGCTCTATCTCAACCCCTATCTCTCGCTCAATTATTCTGCCAACGTACATGAATTACAGTTCCGGCTCATGAGATTACAGGCCAGTTTTCATCCAAATCAATCTATTTGCACAGCTGGGCACAAAACAGTTAATCCGTTAATCGTTAATTAACGAAGTTAAAAAAATTGCGAAAATTTAACTTTTAAGTTAACCTAAAAATCATTAACGGTCTTCTTAACTTCCGATAAATTTGACTTCCGTTAACTTTAGTCCGTTACATAGGTTGTTGACGTCTTTTCGTTTGTTTGAACTGTGCGCCACGCCACCGCTCGTATGCAGGGCTGCCAGATTGTATAAGTGGATACAAAACTTGTATAATTTGGTTACCTCTTGTATCCTGTTTGTATAACAGATTGCCTTGTATAATTGGATACAAAAATGAGCACTTAAAAGTAAAGTACATTCCAGAACCTTTTTGAAAGTGTTTGCCCTTTGTTTCATTGAGTTGGCAACCCTTCCTGCATATCTATTTCCATTTTGTTATACAAAATTTATCAATGTATACATTGTTTACTTTTCGTGGACTTTTTTTGCTCCCAGCACTTTCTCTCACGTATGTAATCAATGGATGACCCCTTTGTATAATTGGGTTTCATTCTGTATAATTTCAAAGAGACAGCGGTATAATATAAGTTGGCTGTACTGGCAGCGCTGCTCGTGTGTTTGGTGTAGTAGTGGGCGCCGCCTGCTAAAATCTTGGCGGCGGCGCGCCGAGCATTTTCAGCCGGCGGCGGCGTGACTATTTTATATTGTGAATTCTGCAAACGTAAATAAACTAAAAAGCGTCATAACCTATCTTATTGACAAATCAACATTATTATCTGTAATGAGGTGTATTAATTTGTAAACATCGTTAACAATTAAAAGTTGCAAAACAACACCCCTGCCATACATAAGAGATCATTATGTTATGAAAGAAAATGTGCTATGACAACATGGAAATATGTTAACGTAACAGAACAAGATTTTACATGATTTATAACAAGGATATTAAGAAAATGGCAATGACACGCAATAGTTAACTGTTAACGGATAACTTTAACTTACGTTAAATTTATAAACATATAACGCTTTAACGATTATCGAAGTTAACTTTTTAAGTAGCGGAATAATGATTAACGAAGTTAACGTTTGGATTAACTGTGCCCACCTGTGTCTATATGTTCCGTAATTATTTCATTACTAGCGCAAGCCAGTGACCGTCTTTGCGTATCGTCTCGGATCTAGAATAGTTCCAGTTTTTACGATGAAAGATTATAACAGGTTAATCTGATCTGGCCAAATATAAGCCTGACATGTGTTTCACCCTTAGGATGAATAAAATCTCTTGCGCTTGAACTCAGAAGCATTAATAGGTTAGGTATTAAACATGGACAGGAACAATCGCGCTATTTCAAAGGTCATACACTCGAACTTGCTTATATACGAACTTGTATTTGACTCTTAAAGTTCACTCTGCAAAATTTAAAAAATATAAAATAAAAAAATAAAAATCCTGCTTGCTTCGAAAGCGTCACGTTGTTTATTATTGAGACTGGGCAAACACTCATAATGTAAACATTGGTCATAGTAACTGTGACGGCCAGAGAACTTAATACACATTCCATATTATGAAACAGTTGAGCAACTCCGCAGAAATAAGTTGCCAGAATAGTCGATTCGGTGACACATTTGGACTGATGTCCACTTAAAATAATCTAATAACTCACATACAGCGAACATGAATAAAGACCAATAACAAAAGTGGTCAGTAAAATTCCTAAAAAGCAAATAAACCGTAATGCATAAATTTTGGTCAAGCAACAACATTAGTGAAAGTTGTAATTAAACTGAAATTTATCCTAAGCCGAAATAACAATTGGCATTCGTGGTTACAGCAGAGACTATGAGTAATTTAATTTTTTAAGTTTCTTTAATTAGTAACATGTTGCTGAAAAGCAGATCCACGTTTTCTCAGCCGCAAAATTTATTAAAAATTTTTTTTTTAACTCTGAAACGCTATGAAAATCAAACTTAATGAATGTATTATGCCAATTAATTTGGTATCAGTTGCTTAAATATTAAATTGTAGACAAACCACGAATTTGTTCTAATGGTATCTCTGGTCGCTGTTTTGTGAGCGAAGGCTGACACGTGACACCGTTCTCCAGCCAATAGCTGTCGAGGTGAGTGGGTGAGCTTACGAAATTATATAATAGATATACAAACGGCAATTAATCAACTTACCTTCACTTAACACATCCACAAAGCAGAATGCGATAGCATAGTTCAACCAAAGACAGGAATTTATTGATATTATTTGATGCTTCTTTAAAGAATACATTTTGACAAGGGAAATACATGGAGAAAGTTACATGACAAAGCAAATCAAATAAGAATGTGATTGAAACAGTTACTGAATTATTGCAAACTACACGTTTAACAGACTTGTGCTACAGCGCACACCCATCCAGCTATACGAGCCACATTGGTGTAAAGATTTGGGACATTTGTCATCCCACATTCAATGCCTCCTTCGACGACGCCCACCAGAATTCCAGTATACTGTTCAGTGAGAGGGCCGCCACTGTCGCCAAAGCAGGCGCTCTTTCCGGGAGCCAGGGCACACAGATTGATATCAGACATCGCGCTGCCGTACAGTGTCATACAGTACCCAGTGTCAATGACGATTAGTGTAGCCTCCAGCAACTCATCCGATGAGGAGCCGTTCGAGTTTGTGTGCCCCCAGCCAGACACGACGACCTTAGCACCAGTGGCCGGCTCATAGCGTGCCAGGCGAACAGGCTGCCGACAGAAAAAGCAGCATCAAACATCACAAACATGAAATAATAAGAATCAGACTGAAAGGAAAACGAGAATACACCCAGAAGAATAAAGATCATTTAAGGACTTTGAACATTTATTGAATAACTAGCTCGTACCCGCGACTTCGTACGCGTGGATTAAGAATTTTTTTTTGCCAGAATTAAATATAGAAAGTTGTAGGTAACGAAGGATTGGTCCCAAACAATATCGAGTCGGAATAATATGACAGGAAAGCTATCACTATATCATTGTACCGTTGAACCTGTCTCTTGAAGAGAATCAATTTCCAACATATTTCTGTCACCATTCGATAAGGTCTCAAAATTTCGTGACTACAACTGTTAATCATACTGGAAAAAATATTCTGTGCCCTTCATATAGATTTCCTTATAAAATTCCATCACAAAGAAATAGCCATTTAGTCGTCAAAACGTAACAAAAAGACAGAGACTTACTTCCGTATTTATAATAATATTACTGTGGTTCACACTCACACACTGACTGCGAACAACACCTGAGGGATCATCATAACGTAAAAAAGTGTACACCTACAACGTTGCAAGACTACCCACGATTTGCCTCGCATTGCACCCCTAACTTTCTAATATCTACAGTTTAACATTCAATCCGAATAACCTCCGGCACACGTCTGACTCTCACGATCAAAAACAATTTTTAAAAATCTTAGCCTCCACAGAGATTTGAACCGGAGACCACGACGTTCGTAAGCATGCGCTTTAACCACTGAGCTGCCAGTCCACTACACG
>JARYHS010013835.1:0-13001 GCA_031002005.1 Vandiemenella viatica | reverse complement strand
CACCTCAATAATTTAAATTTAAAATATATTTACCTTACCTGTTTCAAACTCGGGCTGCTAAATATCAACCTACACCGTGAACTCTCTGTTTCTGGAGTCGTATGTGAGCGGCTTGACATGGACCATCAAAACGCATTATTACCGACTATCATAATAAAAACTGGCATTTCAGGTACTTCTGCTCAGATGGCAGTTTTACCTTTGCTGTCGCCGTAATACGTGTAATTGTCTGAACAGTTTTAATTTTTTTTTTAATTTTTCTTATTATTACGAAAACATCTGCCATCAAAGCACAATATCCTTTAATTTGTGGATTCCAGCTATAAAATTCACTAGTTGCATTTTATTAGTGCTTTAATTCTAAAACATATTATAATCCTTCTTATGGTTTACTCTTGTTTTTCTTTTAGTCTGAATAATTTTCGTTTTTTAAATAATGCATTGTAACAATTTTTCCCCGTCGTCAAACTCTCTAATGCAATCCTCCACACCCAAGGGAACGTCCATAATCTACATATCTCGGCCTAGGGGGGGAGGGGTCGGCTGGAAAGCTACGCTGAGCTACGTGGGGGGAAAGGGGGGGGGGGATCCCGAGCCAAGTCACGTAGCTTTCCATTTATATTATTTGTCACAGTTAAAATGAGGTACAGAACACACAAAAACATGTGAATATTTATTTCCGTCATTTAATTATCTCCGTATGTAATTTACGATAGCATGACACGAGAAAACGCTACAGAATGTCTCCTGCAATCAATACGGAAAAAAGCTACGTGCTATGTGGGGGTCGGGGAGCGGGGGTAAAGGCAAAGCTACATCGGGCTATGTAGGGGGAGGGGGGAAGGGTTCATAGGAGGACAAAATGGAGCTACGTAGTTTATGGACACTCCCTAATATCTATGTATCAGTTTATCCATTACAATCTACATGCTCAATTTATTGATATCTATGTTTATTGACATTTCGTTATACACAATGCAGCCATCTCATAAACATACATTCCGATAAACTCACGTTCTGACACACATAAATTACAGTAAAATATATCATTAAAAGTTAAACACAGATTAATAGAACATCAAAGTTTTATTACTGTTGTACACAATTTTAGTTCTTAAATCCTTATGCCAGTATCATTAACCCCAGAGTATAGTGAATTGCTTTGTTATTGTACGATGCGAAAGAAACACATTGGTAGCTGATACATTGCTTTCAACAAAGCCATAAAAAAAAAACTCCTCTGCTCAGGGACGGATCGAGGGGGGAGGGCTAGGGTGCTCAAGGCCCCCCCCCCAAAGTATCTAGGTCCATCTCGTACACTGCAAATTTTGGCGACCTTTTTTTTAGCTCTACGGATTTGAGGCCCGAGGAGACTATAAATGCTACTTTTTGCCCGACTCAAGCCACCCCAAAACCAAAATCCACTAAAGGCAAGCCCCCCCCCCTACCAAAATCCACTCAAGCCAAGCCCCTCCCAAACCAAAATCCTGGATCCGCCCCTGCCTCTGCTGATAAATTTAATATTTGCTACATTGAAATAAAAGGTGATACAGATTTCCTGCCGTTTATTCGCCCTCAATTACCTCTAGTGGCTCAGTGGTTAAGGCGTCTGACTGGAGATCGCGAGGTCCCCGGTTCGAATCCCTGTCTCGGATGGAAATTTCAAAGGCCTTTAACCCGACCTTCACCTTTGACACAGCTTGCTGCGTAATGTGAAGAATGACAGAGCGCTTCCTTGGATTGGATTCCACGTAAAGCTGTAGGTCCCCTATACTCGGAGGATTACTTACGTATTTTCCACGTCCAGAGGGGGAAAAAAACCTCAGATTCTCTTCTCCCAAAATTCAGCGGCTTTAATCGCCTTGTCATTTGCTTCAATCAGATCTTCGTTCGAGCAGACTGTTCCCATGATGTTGCATCTGAGTAGATGTTCATGATCCTGCACCTCCCCGCAGTCACATTTGCCATCATCCTCGTATCCCCATTTCACCATGGGGGCGTCGGTCCTCCATTAATTACGTGAGGTGAAATAGGGGAAAGGGATCCGGCGAAATCTCGCGTCATCTTTTTAATTTCTTGAAGAACAGTAGAGCTAATAAGTCTACAAACGCCGATACTGATTTTTGGTGGGTGTTTATAAGGACGCCGATAACGACTTTATGGGGGGTATAACCACCCTAGGAAACAGGAGAGCAATTAAAAAATCTAAAAAACCTACGAGGTCGGTCGAGAGCGGAGGGGGTGGGGGGGGGGGAGAGCCCGACCAGATCTCACCACAGGTGGGGGAAGAGGTCCAGAATTCCTGATAAATACCACACGTAGTTAATGGACGCCCCCTAAGGCTGGGCGCACATTGACGCGCAGTCGACGCAGCGCAGCGCAGCACAGCACAGTTTCTGTGTCTCTTTTTATTGGGCGGAACAGCGCGTATTGAGACGCAGAGCAGGGCAGCGCAGTACTGCGCCGCACGTGGCCTGCGCGACGTTGTGATCACGACACAGAAACCGTGCCACGCAGCTCACTCGTGCCGGTTTACAACGTAACACTTCTTGCGTTATTTATAATCTTGCTTTACTTATAATCATTTTCAACTATGGAATAAGAAAAATTGATTAATCTGGTGCGTAACCAACCTGCGATTCACAATATCAGTCATAAAAAATACATAAAAATTAAATTTAAACAAGAGATTTGGACAATGAGCCCAACAAGTGGCGAGTAAATTCAGCATTTATTTATATTACAATTTTCACTTTTCTTTTCTTTTTTTGAATTCATTTTTAATAAAACTTCGAAAAAGATTGATATATATAGGCTATTATCACATTATTTGTTTTCTTATTATTTGTACTACATCATTCAATAGTGTCCCCGAGAAACACTTAATTTGTTGACACTGCTTTTTTAGTTTCAAGTGTTTATGTTCTTTTATATAGTTTTCTTAAAAATATAATATGAAATAAAAGAGAGAAACATTCTTATAAATGTCATGTACCGTCAAACGCTAAATAATTAAATAAATAACCACGAAAATACAGCGAGATTTTCTTCAGTTCTAATAGATATTTGAGCTTTGTCGAGAAAATAACAGGTTACATTATGCCGTGAATCTCCGCTCGAGTCATCCGGAAATTATCTTTTGAGAATTCTCTTGTCACTGCAAAAGCCAGATGAGAGTTTCTTCTTTCAATATACTCACTTTTGCATAGTTTTATCTAACTCAGCTTCTGTTAAAGTAATAACAATTTTCCAAGCTCGGCATCCCAATCTGATTCAGAAATCAAAAATCGAGTTTTTGCATCGACATGTTTTTGGTTACGCTTTATTGTCGGTTTTTCGCACAACGCAATGCTTTGTAAACTGCGCTCTAATATGCGCGAGTAACTGCCAGTCTGTGCTGCCCTGCCCTGCTCTGCGTTGCCCCTACTGCGCCACGCAGCTCAATGTGCGCCCCGGGTCACAGTCGAACGAAACAAATCTTCCAACCCCAGTGGGATTTGCACTAGACGTAATAAGGATGAGGAAATTAGAAAAATTATGATGTGCAGCATAGATGGTGAATTCGTTATAATTCGTCGTATTTAATGAACTGTATAGGAATGTACAATGGAATTGTACATTACTTTTCTGACCCATATTACAAGGGGAGGTCGTCAATTGTAAAATTCCGATTCAATTCATATTGTGTGTAATGAAAGCTCATGGTCAGAGATGTAATGTGACAAAGCATTAACAAGTGATTCTTCGCCGCTGTCGAGAAAATCGGCATTTAAATATCCCATTACGTTCAAATACTTTCTACGTTATGTAGATTTAAAGGGCCGCTTGGCGCAGCAATCAAAATCTGTGCTCCATATGCGCGTGGTCACGGTGTCGAATCTCGCTGCCGACAACGTTTATTATTTTTTCAGATGTACGAGGCGCGTCCAGAAAGTAAGTTCCGTTTCAATTTATCTCCGCTGCAGCGCTGCGATTGCAGTTCCGCACATGCGCTGTAGACGATGTGTATCAAGGGGAAGAACGTGCGCCATTTGGAGATCGCTGTCAGTTACGTACGCTTTGTTGTGCTTGTTTGAAATGTCGGCGTTGATTGAAAATCCCGCCGCCTGTGAAATCAGGTCTGTGATTCGGTTTCTGGATGCGAGGAAAGTGAAACCAAGTGAAATTTATCGGCAAATTTGCGATCTTTACGGACCAAATGCGATGAGTGATTCGATGGTGAGAAGATCGGTCCGACAGTTCAATGGCGGGCGTAGTGATGTGCACGATGAAGAACGAAGTGGGCGTCCACCTTTGGTTACAGAAGAACTGATTCACGCGATTGATGACAAGATCCAGGAAAATCGTAGGTTTACAATTAGTGCTCTCGCTATGGACTTCCCCCAAATTTCACGATCACTGATGCATGAAATTGTTACCAAACAACTGAAATTCCGTAAACTTTGCTCACGTTGGGTACCAAAGATTCTCACTGAGCAACACAAAACACAACGGATGGGTAGTGCACTTGAGTTTTTGACCCGTTATGCTGAAAGCGGCGAAGAATTTCTGAGACGGATAGTCACAGGAGATGAAACGTGGGTTTCTTACGACACCCCTGAGAGTAAGCGGCAATCAATGGAATGGAGGCACACTTCATCCCCACCAAAGGTTAACCGAAGCAAATCATGACACCTCGGAAAATGATGTGCACAGTGTTCTGGGACTGGAAAGGCATCCTACTCATTGACTTCTTACCGCGTGGTCAAATAATCAAAGCAGATGCTTATTGCGAGATCCTTCGGAAATTGCGCCGTGCAATTCAGAATAAGCGCCGGGGACTGCTGTCAAAAGGTGTTGTTTTACTTCACGACAACGCACGGTAAAGGCAGCGGAGTGGGGATAAAGCGGACTGACCTGACTAAAACAAAACCTCAAAGAATCTATAAAGTTCTGATTGCGTAATATAGAGTAACTTATTAAACCGTGATCACCACAAGCCGCTATCACTTTACATCCATTTTCAACAGACAACAGTGAGTAAATGAAAATTCACAGACAGCAACTCATTATCGCGACGATGATGGCCACTTTTTTAATCCCCCATCATGGGCGATTGTGAAGAGGAGCCATCACGATTGTGTAGATAGCAATCCGTGATCGTCACTTTTTTAATCGCTCATCATGGGCGAATGTGTAGAGGATCCTTTACAGTTTCAGTGCAATTTGCCATATAAGAAGGCCCAAGTAAATTGGCTGAAACGTCATCGTTTAATGCTAGGACGGGGAGAATAATTTAAACTGTATTTATTTCAGATGACTTAAGTTTTCCAGTTCATGAAGATATCCTTTATTTCACAGATACCGGCACAGCAAAAAAAAAAAAAAAAAAAAATAATAATAATAATTCTTTCAACGAATTTACATTCTAATGCATTTCTTAGGATGCAATGCGAGTCGTGAAGTACAGCAGACTCAGCAGAGACAATAAGTACAGTATATCCAGATGCCTATGGTTTAGACGCCGACTAATGTTTGATGACATAACAATGCCTCTTGTAGGAAATTAACTATCAGACGTGTATCTATTTTGGAAATAAATAATAGTATTCCGGAATTAATCTCCGTTATATTCTCGCTTATCAGTTCCTGTGCTGCAAAGTGTTAATCTGAACTTACTTTTCCTGGGTTTTCCCCTAGTCTGTATTTACTATATTGTTTGGTCAAATTATACAGTGCAATATCCTGATGCTGATCCAATAGCAGTAATTGTAACTGAATATATGGAAATATTAATCAATTTCATGTTGTGAATTGTGATTACCCGTGCATGCAGGCAGGGGCGGATACAGGATTTTGGTTTGGGAGGGGCTTAAGCAGACTTTGGTTTGGGGGGGGGGGCCTTGGGTTGAGTGGATTTTGGTTGGAAGTGACTTGTCTTTAGCGCATTTTGGCTTTGGGGTGGGGGGGGCGGGCTTGAGTCGGGAAAAATGTAGTATTTATAGTCTCCTCGGGCCTCAAATCCGTAGAGCTAAAAAAAAAAAGTAAAATTACAATGTCGGAGACGGACCTAGGTACTTTTGGGGGGGCTTGAGCTCCCTAGCCCCCCCCCCCTGGATCCGCCCCTGCATGCAGGTGTCGAAGCAAATGACTGACTGTCGGTTGGCTCCAGTTTTGACTTCTCTGGTGCTGAAAGAGGAAGCTGACAACAATCGTAATAAAGTATTCTTTCTTTATATATTAGCAACTTAGTTTTGAACAGTAAAATAAGCTGTTCATATATCAACATTGACTAAAACTGTTGTTCTGTTCATTACTTTATCTTAAAATCTGCACTGTACACTTTACTGGTAGAGTGTAACAATGTAATTGCTCCCTAAACTTTTTTTTTATGTCCTTTGTTTATATCTTTCTCCTTGCAGTACTTTCACCGCATCTCCACTAAAGAAAATTTGACGCGCTTGACCATTCTGATTGATAATATTACTTTTATCTTATAAGTAAATGTTCTGTTACCACTTAACTGAAGGAACAGGTGATCAAGAATCAGTTGTGATGGATATTAGAGGCTTCAGTAAACCAATAGCCAAAATTGAATCAGGAAATAGATACAGTTATAAAAAGGTAGAGATTTCTAACTTGATGAGATATTTTAGGGAAAGTTTCAGCAAATGGAAGGATGGCACATGCAAAATAGAGTCAAGGTGGGAAGAGTTCAGTAAGATAATAAGAAAAAGGTAGAAGAAATTTTTATTCCTAAACAGAAAATAAAGAGAAGTACAGAATCTATGTACTACTATAATAGGGAGGGTAGGAGGTTAAAGAGATTGGTAAGAAGAAAACATAACACAGTTAATAGAAACAGGTTAATAGGAAATATTTGAAACAACTACACAAGGGCTTAATAATAGCTAAGAAAGTGGATAAAGATGGGTTTATGTCAGTGCAGAGGAACCATTGACTAATGCGGCTAGAAATTTCTATGGCCATGTTAGAAAACAGGGGATGGGAGGGTGTTCAGACAACTACACATAAGAACGGAGAAGAAATTACTGAGGATATGAAAAAGGTAGAGATTTTAAGTAACTAATTTAGTGAGACCAATAGGGACAATAAATCAGAAATGGGTCTAAATCAAATAATGAGCCTAACAACACAATTAGAATTGAGCAGACTAAAAAATTTGAAATTCCTTGTGAGGGTATCATTAAGGAACTAAGAAAGTTGAAAAAACATAAAGGGGCTGGTGTAGATAATATTACTACAGATATCTTAAATATAGCCGAACGTGACATTGTACCTTATATTGAAATATTATTTAAATTGAGTCTGGATACTTGCTGCTTACCAGAGGATTAGAAAAGAGTGATAGTAATGCCAGTACATAAAGGAGGAATGAGAAATAAGAGTTGAAAATTAAATGCCAACCAGTTTTACATGAGTAGTAGGTAAATTAATGGAGAGATTGATATGCAACCACATCAGAAATACATGTGAGGAACATAAGTGGTTTTCCATTCACCAACATGGCTTCAGGCATGGATATTTATGTGAATCTCAGTTAGAAAGATATGATATGCAAGATATTTCAGAGGAAATGGGCAAGTGAGGCCAAATTGTTAGTGTTGTGCTAGACATTTTAAAGGCCTTTGACAGAGTGAGCCATAAATTGCTGATAAATAAGGTAAAAACTATTGAAGTGGATGAAAAAGTGATTTTTGGTTAGAAGAATTTTTTAAAGGTAGAAAGCAAAACGTTGGGGTAGGAAATGCAGTATCAAAAGAAGAGGAAGTAAAAAAGGGAGTGCCAAACGCTACAGGCCTCGCGCCTTCTAGGGGGCCTCGTGCCTCCTAGGGGGCCCCGCACCTAGGCTAGCCGGCAACCTTTTTTTTTTTAAGCTCTGCAATTTTCCCCCGGACAGCAAAAAATCAAGGGCCTCTTCTTCACATTTGCTACGGGCCTCGCGCTGTCTTAATCCGGCCCTGCCTGTACCACTACGAAATATTCAATTTGCAGCCAGCTCTTCTAAGAATTACTGTTATAACAGCAGATTACCTGACCAAGTACATATATAAATATGGTTTCCTGAAAAATCTGATCATCTTAATGAAAAGAAATGACCAGCACAAACGCCAAATTCATTTCATCCTGGTAATGAACTACAAGAAGTATTCTGTTACACAGCATCACTCATGATAAAAACAAACCAAATAAACTTTAAACTAGTGAAACAAACTGACACTATCCATCCAAAGCTACTTGACCGATCTGCAAGCAGAGAAATTTTTTACATTGCTGCTGGCTCAACTTTAAGATGGAGGGAGCGGGACAGTGGATGGAGAGAAGACTGAGTGACTACCAGAAAGTCTTCCAACATTTCATACTGGGCTCCGTAATGGCACTGAATAATTGAAGCTAGAGAGAAAGTGTGTAGAACTAATACTCGACACTCCAAGATCGACACCTTTTGGCTAATATCCCCGACATAATTGGTAAAAGTTATATGGAATCAAGTCAGGGAGTGGAATGTCTGAAGAAAGTTGAGCATCACGGAAAGTCATTGGGACCCGGCAATCTTAGTTTAGCCAGACTTTGGAATGTAATGTTTCTCCAACTAGTGGAAAGATGACAGCATTTCTGTGCCTCACCACAAAAATATATCAAATAAGGAAACCAATAAAAAGTAGAGAAAATTGGGGATGAGTGTAGGTCAGATTACACCGAGACAAGATGACTGCATATAACCTTTCATAGGATGCTTTACCTGCTGACAAGAGCATGTAGTGTTACTATAACCTTGTTTCCTTCCTTCAATTAATTAAATTTGTGTAAATGATTCATTTTTTGTAGTTGCTCAAGATTGGTTATATGTTATGTTATGAGATTGGTTGTATGTTATGTGAAATGGTTCTGAAGACTTTGTAAGTATGCTAAATTTATTTTAGTATCTAACATTTTAATTAAAGGACATTAATATGTGATACCACTCCAACTCCAGATTTCAGCTTGTTTTCAATGAATAGAAATTGTTATATTTTTCAAACCAATATTAAGATTCTTCAAATTGTAATTTCAGTTAAAATAATTTCCATTTAATTCCAAGTAAATTTTTAAACAGAAGAAACGTATTGTTTGGGCTGTTGATGGCATTCTGGAAGGGAGTGTCAGCACTTATGTATGCATCAGGTATTTTCTGTCACTAATAAAATGCAATCAAATAAATCACTTGGAAGAGGTAGATACTCAAGTTTTGTCTTTGGCTATTTTTGGTGAAGAGTTCTATATAGAACTTCGAATGTGTATTTTTAATAAATGAAAATTTTTCTCATTAAAAGCTAACTTATAATCACAACTGAGAAAGTCAATAACTCTATTGTGGAGTAATATCCACTTGCGACCACTTCAGCCTACAATTTTTTAGTTTAAGTGTAAAATACCAAGTAACATTATAAGCTGAAGGGTAAAATTCACTTTGAGATTAGTTTCAGTTGGCTTTCTTGACCGAATTGGTTAAAATTAGTAACTTGCACTCACTCAACCTAGTTCATTTATCATTCAGTAATTTTTTTATGTATCAGTATCAGTTCTTAGATAATTATATCAACAACAAACCTCTTCACATTGAAACGCATATCCAGCTCCTAAGTTTTCAAGATTCATACACATTTATTGCATCATAAATGTGAAGATCTTCTTACTAATTTAGTGTACATAATCATTTAATTTAGTGTACACTTTGTAATGTAAACTACTATTTGGTTACAATCATTATAATTATTTACTAACGGTATAATGGTGACAATGAAACAGCCATTAGACAATAAAAATAAGATAGGACAGGGAAAGAAACCTACCACTTCCCACAGATGAAGGCAGGAGGTTCATATAAACATAAAAAAACACACTTTAAAATATTTTGTTTAATAACCTTACTCATGTAGATGGCGAAACTTAGGGCAGAGGGAAGGATGTGTACACATACATACCTAATTCATAAGCTAGGTCTGGACGTTATCAACCATAATATTCTGTTCAAGTTTTTTTTGTGTGTGTGTATTCATCACTTCATCTGTGGTCACAGGTTATTTTTTCTATCCTCTCTCATTTTCATTGCCTAAGGGCAGTTTTGTTGTACCATTATTCAAGAGAAGAAGCAGAGTTGTTTGCTGTCATCAGTCTTTCGACTGGTTTGATGCAATCATCTATCTCTTCTTATCTCAAAAAGATGTTTAATTGTTAAAAAAAAAAAACAATAATTCTTATGGAGCCCAAATGTTTGAAATAACATATTTAACAATGAAAAATAGAATTGCTCCAACACTACAAATCAGGTGATAGATTAGACTGGATCACAATTACTAATAACACATCTTCAAAATTTTCTTCCAAAATTTATTTAAAACCAAAGAATATACATAATAAATATCAATTACAAGATCAATATATGACAGGTCAAAATCTTTTAGTCCAACAGTGATAACAATAGACAGTACAATAATTCATTTAAATTGTTAACAAAAATATATTCAATCCCTCTCACAATGACAAAAATGACAACAATATTTAGGAATCTTTGTTGTGCTAAATGCAATTGTGCAGTAAAGAGTGCAACAATACAAAATGACAACAATACTTAGGAATCTTTGCTGTTCTAGGTGCAATGTGCAGTGAAGAGTGCAACCCTACAAAATATGATATTTTAAACATGAACCAACATTCAACCAATTGTAAAATATAAATGTTCAAAAAAAATACGACTATAAAAAGTTGTAATACAGTGCTAAATACATAATACATTACTGCTAAAGAGATGGCAAGTGCACTCTATAATCTTCTGTAAATGACTGGGAATAAGTCAGCAGGAATAATTCAGGTGCTAACGCTAATTAGTGTATCAGTTACTTTGTATCCTTTAAGTAATCCTTTACAATCAATACTGCTGACAGAGGCATTAACTTGTTTTGAAACTTCCTTGCAACCTGCACTTATAACAGAAACTGCATGATTTATCTCCTCTTCAGTAAAAAATCGGCTGACTATTACTCGAATACCCTTCTGCATATCATATTTTAAAGTTTCCCTCTCTTCAAGGAAAGCTGGTGTTATAACAGCTATGCCATGGGTAATGCACTGAAATTTTAAAATTAATACTTACATAACCAAATTTAATTAAAAATTAATATTAAAAAAGATCATTTAAATTCATCATAAACAATTTCCAACAACGTCAGTTGCAGAATGAAAATTAAAGATTTAAACACATTTATTTAGTAACTAAAAAGAAGGAATATGGAAAATAATGCATCACTTACCACAGATGAAGAAAGAATGGCCAGGATGAAGAAGAAGAAAAAAAGACAAACACACTTAACAATATTTTGTTGAATACACTAACTTGCCTTTCACCTTGCCATACGTCTCAACTCTTATAATAAGTAAGGTTATTAACTGAAATATTTTTAAGTGTGTTCGTGTGTGTGTTCATCATGGGCTTCCTGTCTTCAGAGCCTAAAGGCAGTTTTATTGTCATATCATCCCATTAGTTAGTAACTAAAATTAATTGAGGTCCTATTTGTTTATTCAATCACACCATTAACAATACATACTGTTTTACTGGCTTTATCACTTTATTCACTCATATTACATTAACTTAATTGCAATGAAGTGCACACTTCAGTGACAATTTCCCTACACACCTTTTCCCCCTTTCCTGCACCATCCTGCATTTGCCCTTAACAAATTTCAAGTTAATTTCTTTCAACATTTTTGGTAAATTATTCATCATTTCTTTTGGTAACTTGTTCCAATTCCTGACCCCCTTACCTAAAAAACAGAATCTTCCTACACCCTAGTGCCTGAAATAAAGTGCCGACTTGTGGTCATGGCCATCCTTTCCCTTCTGGGCATTATTTTTCATTCTTACCATTTCATGTCTCATCACCAACAATACACCTTATAAAATCCCATGATCCTCTTCACTCTCCTCCCGTCTTCCAATGAATCCCATTCCAGTTCTTTTATCATATATGTTACCGACTGCATTCTGCAGTAATTTTGCAGAAACAAATCTAGCTGCCCTTTTTTCACCTTCTCCAACTCCTTTATGATACTCACAATGTGGGTGGGTCCCATACTACACTACCATATTCAAGCAATAATCTGACCAAACTTTTGTAACCCAATTCCTTTACTTCTATCGTACATCTCCCCCCCCCCCCCCCAAATCATTCTCGCCAACAAGTGCAGAATTTTGAAACGTTTTCCTTCTACCTGTCCAATGTGTCCTGCCCAGTTAAGCTTATCAAATGTAATGCCAAGATATACTTTTCAAGTCTTCAACAAGCAATTCCTTCCTAACCTTATTATCATAATCAACCTTTAGAATTTTATCTGTGTATCTAATAAGCTAACTCTTTTGTGCATTTATCTTCATCCCACGTTTACCAACCCAACTAGACATCCTGTACAGATCACCCTGTAGTTGTTTACAGTCCCCTGCCGTTTTGATCCTTTTATATAGCATTATGTCATCTGCAAACAATCTAATTTCTGATAGTAAACCATCATTAATTCGAATAATGAATAGCAATGGTCCCAATTTGCTACCCTGTGGCACTGCCATTTTTACTTCCACTTCTTTTGATACTGCATTTCCTACCCCAACTTTTTGTTTTCTACCTTTAAAAAATTCTTCTATCCAGCAAATCAATTTATCATCCACTCCAATAGTTTTTATCTTGTTTACTACCATTTTATGGTTCGCTCTGTCAAAAGACTTTGAAAGGTCTAGTGCTACACTTTCAATTTGGCCTCCCTTGTCCATTTTGTCCGAAATATCTTGCATAAATCCCACCAACTGATATTCCCATGAATATCCTTGCCTAAAGCAATGTTTCCAACTTGAAAACCACTTTCGGTCCTCACATATATTTGTAATGTGGTTGCATATCAATCTCTCTACCACTGATGTCAAACTGATTGGACTATAATTTTCAACCTGTTTTTCACCCCTCCTTTACGTA
>JARYHS010013834.1:0-10000 GCA_031002005.1 Vandiemenella viatica | reverse complement strand
ATTAATGCTATTGATAAAAACGAAACTACATGAATTTTTGGACTGAAACCATAACTTTATTTGCCCCACAAATACTGTCATTACTTTTCTGTCATCGCATAAGGTGAATAAGAAATGAGGAGTTGGGAGCAGAGAGGAAACCTTTAACTGGGAGAAGAATAAACAATACTTAAGAATGTGCTGGTATACCACTTATAGCCTGTAAAATTCTAATGAGCAGGTGTTTTTGGGAAAGAGTCTATACTGCATGGATTGTGAATATTTTTGGAATTATTGGTGCTCTTGGAATTGATATTTGCACGGATCTCTGTTACCTTTAAGTACTGTTTATCTGTAAATGTTCATAGGCTGGACAGACCAATTAATGGAACAATACAGAGTTTACAGTTAAGTTGTACGAGCTGTAAGTGGTACTCGTTATAGACTCAGCGAGAAAGAAAGATTTCCCAGATGTCGAACAATTCCATACACTAATGTAATATAGAAAAACTGTAAGTAAAATAAGCTATAATAATATTTAATAACAAAATTTATACCTTCATTGAGATAAACATTATGCTGCACATCAACAAAAAAAATTGTACATAACTTGTTCTAGGGCACTGATGATAGTCTAATAAACTGAAATGCATAGGCCATAACAAAGTTTTTTCATTTGTTAGCTGCACTAGACGGAGAATAAAACCCAACATTTTAATATATTATGCAAGAAGTAGCAAAACTTTTATTTTATTTCAGGAGATCAAAGACAAACTTCACACTTAATTAATTTCTACACTTTATTACACTAACATATATTACATCAAGATTTCTACCACTTGCTGAAGCCAAGATAGCATTTAATATAAAGGATAAGCTATTTATGTGGTGTGAAAACAGTGCATCAAATTAAAAATTAAGCAATAACACACAAAAGAGATCAAATGAGTGGAGATGACAGCAGGGAAGTGCAGATTTATCAAAATGGACAGCTGCTAAGAGCAATGAAATTTTTACGTGAAAACCCTTAGTGTGCACAAGAACATGATATTCATTGGGTTGGAGTCAGACTTTTACCCAATGAGGATCAAGGAAGAAGTATTCTTCAGCTACTGCACAGTATACATAATATTCTTTTAATAAAAAGTTAATATCAAAAAACTCAATTATTCTTACTATCTCCATTTTTCAGGATATCAAAGCCAAAATGACAAAAATGTAACCCTACGTTTTGTAGTTCTGTAACCTTCACACTATTTATGATAAAGTTTCACTGGAAGATGTATTCTATTGATCAAAAGGGAGATACGTATGCCCAAAAATATTTATGGTACTGCTACCTCCAATCTACTAGAATTTTTACTGTCCATCAACATTAAGTCGAGTGCACATCATCGGGAGAAAACAGACATGTCATGATGAGAAATGGAACTTTTAACATTTGTATAAATTAATATTTATCAAAAATTATAGGTCAACATACCTTTACATCATCTTTATACTGTTCTCTTAAGAGTTGCTCCAGGTGTTCAACATCATTATGATTAAAGAATCTAATAAAACTGCGTGATGCGTCTAAACCTTTTTGAATGGCAAAGTTCACACACTCGTCGCTGCAATGAAAGGAAAAGTAATGTTACAGCAGTAAAAAAGTTGAGGCAATATTAGAAGATTCAGCTTGTCACATTAGAATTTAACAAATAGCATTTTATATACACTTATATATTATATTACAACTAACTTCAATCCAATCCACGTAGATGAAAAATTGCAACATATATTGATACAATAAGTGTATACAGTAAAACAGAAACAAATGATTAAAATTTTGTTTTCAATTAAAATTAAAATTCTGTTTTCACATATTTTTAAAAATTTAATCTATTTTGTTGAATTAGGAGAAGAGTTATTAAGAAAGCAAATGATTATTTCATAAAAGTATACTGGAAAAATACGTTTAAAATTTCATCAGTATTAACTAGTTTCTACAACTTCTGTAGAAGAAACAGATATAGTAATTTGGTTACAGATTCATGAAAATTTCATGGAAGTAATATTAACAATACTGGGCATAATGTGACAAACAAAATGAAAGTTTCCTTTACAACAATTCCAAAGGAACAAAGATGCAAAGAATTGCCGCTTTTTTTATAGCTAATACATTACTCATGTGATCTCTATTTTCTGCTCTGTTACTCACACAAAAATTATGTCGCCACGTTTTGCATACGCCGGTATAGCACTTGCAATGGTTGAGAATCCATAGGAGTATACAACTGCTTCCTCCATTTCCATAAACTCTGCTAATTTCTGTTCCAAGTCTAAATGAACATCTGGAACGGAAAAAAATAGAAACCTATAGTAAAACATGAAGAAAATCATTGAAAAATTCACATAATAATAATTGTGTTAAATAAAGGTAGATTGAAAAGGAAATTTCTGTTTTAATTTTTCTGAAATGTTACTGTGAATATAGTTAAAAATAATCAGAGATTAGATCCAAGAATAAAAAAATAATAATAAAATCCTAGAGTGTCTAGAACCGAATTTCTCAACCTTTTTCCAACTCAAGGACCAAAAATGAACTTATGTGGGCTTTATTTTTAATCTATGTGTATCTAACTAAAATAAAAAATCTTCTTGACCTACAAGGCCCCCTGCAAGGCCTCTCTCCTCAGTCCATCTCCCTCCTGACTCCCCAGAATCCCCGCACTCCCACACTGTATCTTCTTCCTAAGATCCACAAGACTGGTAATCCTGGGCGACCTATAGTTGCGGCATATGGATCGCCCACTGAAAGGATTTCAGCTTTTGTGGATCAACATCTCCAACCCTTTGTCCTAAATCTTCCCTCCTATGTGAAAGACACTCCACATTTCCTTGAACGCCTATCCACAATCCACACACCTCTACCTCCAGACTCCTTCCTGGTCTCAATTGATGTAACTTCCCTTTATACCAACATTCCACATAGCCAGG
Source organism: Vandiemenella viatica (assembly GCA_031002005.1). NCBI lineage: Eukaryota > Metazoa > Arthropoda > Insecta > Orthoptera > Morabidae > Vandiemenella > Vandiemenella viatica. The sequence goes on along the minus strand of JARYHS010013834.1, from coordinate 7,042 downwards.
GCCTCAGTGCCCTAGAATACTACCTAGAACCTACGACCACCACATAGCCTGCCTAGTACATACTTCATTTCAACCTTGGCCCATATAGTTCTCTCCAAAAATTTCTTTACCTTTAATTCTGTAGTATATCACCAAATCCGCGGTACCGCCATGGGCACCCGCATGGCCCCATCCTATGCCAACTTATTCCTTGGTCGTCAGGAGGAACGTTTCCTGAACAACACTCCTTTTAAACCCACTGTGTGGTTCAGATACATAGACGACATATTTATGATCTGGACCCACAGCGAAAACCACCTCCTTGAATTCCTCCACTCCCTTAACAATAGCAACATTCCATCAATTTCACCTGGACTTACTCCCGCTCACACATCACATTCCTCGATGTTGACATCATGCTCAGGCACGGTGTCCTTCATACCGCAGTCCACATCAAACCCACTAATTTACAGCAGTATCTACACTTTGACAGCTGCCATCCATTCCATACGAAACGTTCCCTCCCATACAGCCTTGCCATCCGTGGAAGTCGCATTTGCTCTGACGCTCATTCTCTCCATCAATACTCACAAAACCTATCCCAAGCCCTTATTTCCCGTTGTTACCCCAGGGATCTTGTACATAAACAGATCTCCCGCGCGATCAACCACCCTCCACGTAACCACTCTCACTTGTCTCCTACAAAAACCAACCATAGCCCTGCCTTTGTCACTCAGTTCTCTCCTGGCCTCGAGTCCATCAACCATATCTTGCGACAGGGGTATGACTTCCTTCGCTCATTTCCGGAAATGCGTACTCTCCTACCCAAAATTCTACCCAATGTCCCTCGTGCATGTTTTAGCAGACCACCCAATCTTAAGAACATCTTAGTCCACAAATACCCTCCGTTAGACTCTCCAAAATCCCCATATGGATCTTATCCTTGTAATAGACCCCGCTGTAAAACCTGCAGCATGCTTCCACCCACCACTACATATTCCAACCCCACCACAGGAGAAAACTTTCCCCATTATTGGACATGCCACCTGTTCAACCACTCATCTTATATACCAACTAACTTGCCGCTTTTGCACCAGTTTCTTACATAGGCCTCACCACACAGCAACCTCTCTGTTAGAATGAATGGCCACAGACAAACAGTCCATACTCGTAACCTGTACCTTCCAGTACCAGAACATGCCAATAGCCATGATTCCAACAACCTCAACGACTGTTTCAACTGTGAGAGCAGTCAGAGTTTTCCCTGACAGCACCACTGCAGCAGAACTCCGGAGATGGGAACTAGCGTACCAGAATATCCTGGATACAAGACACCCACCTGGACTTAACCACCGTTAATTCCAATTAACCCATCACATACCTCTTTTTTTTTTTTTTTTTTTTTTTTGCCGTGTTTTATACCGTTCCATTACAAATTTGCTCATTTTACCATCGCCTGCCAAAATATTAAAATATATTATCTCAGACATTGTATAGACCGATATCGATAGTCTACTCCTTATCCGCCCCCCCCCCCCCACCACAACACGGTTAGTCATTAGTAAGCGTTCGGTGTGCACACACGTTCCAAGCCTAATGGCCCGTTTTTTCTATTATTTGTGAGCAAGGCATATGCCGAAATATTGTGCAGTTGTTAGTCAGCATTTGTGTTCTCCTTCATCGCAGTCCGTCCTCTTTGGTATGTGGTGGGTTAATTTCCCTATCTTTTACTTATTTATATCGCCTAGAAGCCGCTTCCATTTTCCTTAGTTGCATCATTGTTGCCTAACGGCCACCTTACGTGTTTTGTCCCGCATGTTACTTTTCTGTGTTCTATTACTTTCTTTCCTTTTTTGTCTTATTTGTATGTTTGTTTCACGTATTGAATTCGCTACGCTCGTTTCCTCCAAAGTTCCCGCCACTCTGTTTGTTCTCTCTGGCTTAGATCAACTTCGCGACAAATTGATCCATGTTCCCATGTTTATATTTTTTAGCTCTGTTTATCCTCCATATTGGGTATTTTTCCATTATTAGCTTACAAATATTTATCCAAATAACTTTTTAAAAAACTGCTTGTCTGTGGCCATTGAAATTTAATTTAGTTTAATGCCGATTTTCTTGTTTTCAATACAGTTCAACCATATTGTCGTTTTTGTTTGGAGTTTTCTCCTGTTTACTTTCAGGACGAGAATGTCCGAATAGTTTCCCACGTGTTTTCCATTGAATGTTTCATTTTTTGTTTTTGTTTCTCCTAATTAGTGGTTATTCTCAATTTAACCTATAAACAATTGGGTTTTATTAGATCTTACGGTTTTCGTTTGTGGTCCAAGATATTAATTAGCATCGCGATCTCAAATAAAACATAGTTCCGCCTTAGCCAGTGCAATTTTTCTGTTTGTTTTTTGAAGTTTTATTCCACGTTTTTGACGTTGTGAGAAAGAATTTTTTTTTTTTTTTTTCCCCCGATAGATATTATTAGCATCACGACTTCGTAAAAACCAACAAACATTTCTGTTTTGGACGTTTATACTCGGCGTTTTGGACGTTGGAAAGTTGTTTTTTTTTTTTTTTTTCCCCTCTCTAGTTATACATAGGCTATCGGTAGAATTGTCATTACTTTTTCTTTTGTGACTTTTTACTGACCATTATCTTTTTAACCCAATATGCTACTTCCAGAAATCTATCTGTCCAGTTACCATTTCCACGCCGCACATTTGGGCCAAACTAAATTCTCACATTCTGTTCTTCAGTCTTGCCTCTCTCTAAATATTCCGCCAAATGGTTTAACTATTAAACTTCCAGTTTCTGGCTGCCATCCAAAAATTCACCCATCACTTCATGCTTTCCGTTTCAGACAATCCCTTTCTCTCACCCAGCTGGTTCTTCAACAGTATATTCACATGGCGTATCAACATTCCTCTCAACTTGTCTCACTCCACAAAATCCTCTGCCTTTCATTCCCTCACCTCATTCATCATATGCAACAGATCCTGTCAGAGTGCAGACAATTGCAGGCCCATCATGCACAAAAACATCTTCAAAAGCTTTCAGCTCTTGTTAGGAGCTATTTATCTCTAGGCCTGTCCCTCCCCTATCAACATTCCACTGCTGTAAATCACACACCAACTCCACCCCTAGTTGCAAAGACTCCATGCTTGGCTCACCTCCTCAACCTACCCCATCCAAACCCTTTACCACCTGCTCAAAAACCCCCCTCTCCTCCAGTTAAACCTAAACAGTCAGTGATTAATCTCTCCTCCACCCCCCTGACTGAACCTCAAATTTCGGTCTTATCCAAAGGACTCACTTTTTCTCCGACCCCCAAGTTCGACCATGCTGCTTTGGTCCGGGACTCATTGGCGTTCTGCCGCTCTCTTCTCTGGCGGTACCATTTTACCGTCACAGGAGAACACACCAGTCGACAGAGCGATTGAGCCCAGTCTACAACAGTTTAAACCTGCATCTTCTCTGGATCCTCCCCGGCTCCCACAAAACCATCCCCTTATTCTATTCCAGGAATTCCTCACATCCTCTCTTTCCTCACCTTCTTTCCTAAACTCCATCCCACACTCTAAAAACCTCAGCAATATGGAAACTCGAGCTATGAGAGAACTGTCCAAAAACCAGAACATCATCATCCTCCCTGCCGACAAAGGCTCAACCACAGTAGTGATGGACCGCAATGACTATGTGGCTGAGGCCCTAAGGCAACTGTCGGACACTAACACCTACCTTCCACAAGCTACAGATCCCACTACCTCCATATGCCAGGAAATAAAAAATCTTCTTGACCTACAAGGCCCCCTGCAAGGCCTCTCTCCTCAGTCCATCTCCCTCCTGACTCCCCAGAATCCCCGCACTCCCACACTATATCTTCTTCCTAAGATCCACAAGACTGGTAATCCTGGGCGACCTATAGTTGCGGCATATGGATCGCCTACTGAAAGGATTTCAGCTTTTGTGGATCAACATCTCCAACCCTTTGTCCTAAATCTTCCCTCCTACGTGAAAGACACTCCACATTTCCTTGAACGCCTATCCACAATCCACACACCTCTACCTCCAGACTCCTTCCTGGTCTCAATTGATGTAACTTCCCTTTATACCAACATTCCACATAGCCAGGGCCTCAGTGCCCTAGAATACTACCTAGACCTACGACCACCACATAGCCTGCCTAGTACATACTTCATTTCAACCTTGGCCCATATAGTTCTCTCCAAAAATTTCTTTACCTTTAATTCTGTAGTATATCACCAAATCCGCGGTACCGCCATGGGCACCCGCATGGCCCCATCCTATGCCAACTTATTCCTTGGTCGTCAGGAGGAACGTTTCCTGAACAACACTCCCTTTAAACCCACTGTGTGGTTCAGATACATAGATGACATATTTATGATCTGGACCCACAGCGAAAACCACCTCCTTGAATTCCTCCACTCCTTAACAATAGCAACAATTCCATCAATTTCACCTGGACTTACTCCCGCTCACACATCACATTCCTCGATGTTGACATCATGCTCAGGCACGGTGTCCTTCATACCGCAGTCCACATCAAACCCACTAATTTACAGCAGTATCTACACTTTGATAGCTGCCATCCATTCCATACGAAACGTTCCCTCCCATACAGCCTTGCCATCCGTGGAAGTCGCATTTGCTCTGACGCTCATTCTCTCCATCAATACTCACAAAACCTATCCCAAGCCCTTATTTCCCGTTGTTACCCCAGGGATCTTGTACATAAACAGATCTCCCGCGCGATCAACCACCCTCCACGTAACCACTCTCACTTGTCTCCTACAAAAACCAACCATAGCCCTGCCTTTGTCACTCAGTTCTCTCCTGGCCTCGAGTCCATCAACCATATTTTGCGACAGGGGTATGACTTCCTTCGCTCATTTCCGGAAATGCGTACTCTCCTACCCAAAATTCTACCCAATGTCCCTCGTGCATGTTTTAGCAGACCACCCAACCTTAAGAACATCTTAGTCCACAAATACCCTCCGTTAGACTCTCCAAAAGCACCATACGGATCTTATCCTTGTAATAGACCCCGCTGTAAAACCTGCAGCATGCTTCCACCCACCACTACATATTCCAACCCCACCACAGGAGAAACTTTCCCCATTATTGGACATGCCACCTGTTCAACCACTCATCTGATATACCAACTAACTTGCCGCTTTTGCACCAGTTCTTACATAGGCCTCACCACACAGCAACTCTCTGTTAGAATGAATGGCCACAGACAAACAGTCCATACTCGTAACCTGTACCTTCCAGTACCAGAACATGCCAATAGCCATGATTCCAACAACCTCAACGACTGTTTCACTGTGAGAGCAGTCAGAGTTTTCCCTGACAGCACCACTGCAGCAGAACTCCGGAGATGGGAACTAGCGTACCAGAATATCCTGGATACAAGACACCCACCTGGACTTAACCACCGTTAAATTCCAATTAACCCATCACTACCTTTTTTTTTTTTTTGCTATGTTTATACCGTACCATTACTACATTTGCTCATTTTACCATCGCCTGCCAAAATATTAAATATATTATCTCAGACATTGTATACCGATATCGATAGTCTACTCCTTATCCGTCCCCCCCCCCCCTCACCACAACACGGTTAGTCATTAGGTAACGTTCGGTGTGCACACACGTTCCGAGCCTAATGGCCCGTTTTTTCTATTTGTGAGCAAGGCATATGCCGAAATATTGTGTTGTTTGTTTGTCAGCATTAGTGTTCTCTCATCGCAATCCGTCCACTTTGGTATGTGGTGGGTTAATTTCCCTTTCTTATTTATATTTGAACAAATAACACACTAATGTTTTCTATAATTATATTAGGTGGGTGTTACTGTTCATCTCCATTTAAGAGTCTCATTTCATCCTACTGTGATAATTAGTATCTAATATTGCAGTGTTTTAGGTTTTTGTTTCAATGCTTAATATTATGGCTTATTATTTTTAGAGTGTACTCTTCCAACTAAATACTAATTATTTTTGTTAATATTGATTGACAAACTATTCCTTACATGTTATGTTCCACTCTGAAGCATCTCAATCAGACGAAAAATTCTTATATTTATGTTTTTCATTACTTCTTTCTCTGTTAATGTTAGGATATGGAACATTCTAATTCTCTGTCTGAATATTTTAAAATTTTTATCATTTCATTTTGCAAAACCCTGATTGTTATTTAAAACAAACTGTTTTTTTTAGTGAAATATCTTTGTGGTCCTAACACTTAAAGGTTATGGGAGAGTTAAGTTCAGAGTATTGAAAACATGATTTCAGTTACGATGCTATAGTTGTTCACCAACCTAGTTACCCACCATTTTCTACATCTGTACAGTTTACCAGGGTGTGTGCTTGCATTAAAGAGGAGAGAGAATCAGTATGTTATTGATGATGGGTGGAATTAAGGTTCTGCCGCTATACGATATAATACATTCTTTTTCCATTGATCCATTATCTCAGAGCCAAAATTCACCCTGTGTTAATTTCCAAAGCTTTTACTAGTAACAATGATAATATTGCAAATAGGATAGAAACTTTATGATGTTTAAGAATGTTGTACATTAGTTAAATGAAAAACTTTCTGATTATGATTTATTTTGTTTGAATGGTTAGGCATAGTGCAGATATTTTGAGAGTAAAGGCTAAACGGTTACACTTTTAGAAGAATATATTCTCAAATTAACAGATTAAAAATTTTAGTAAACATAATAGAAAACTCAGAAAACAAAGGGTCAGTATGTAATCAACTAAAGAATTCTCACAAAACAATTGAAAGCTTTTGCGGATAGAATCAGTTACTTGTTGCCTGGTTGCATCAGATTGTAGATTTACATGATGACGTTTTCACCACTGTGCTTTTGTTTTTTAATGGGGTTGAACTGCTCTGCAACATGTTCCACATCATCTACTTGATCCTCATCAGCTATACTAATCATCCTTTAAAAGTAGCATTTTCAGTCATTTGCATTACTAGTTGTAGAAACATGCCAAGCAATGACAGAACTGTCCATATTGCTTGAATTGTAGAGGC
>JARYHS010013833.1:0-15424 GCA_031002005.1 Vandiemenella viatica | reverse complement strand
TCCTTTCAGAGTTACTTCTTAGACCTAAGAGTACCATTTGTGCAAAATTTTCTCTCATACTAGATTGTTTTAGTTTATTCACTTCCAGTCTGTTCTGCTTATGCTGCTTCCTTATTCGCTTGAATTTCAGTCTGCACTTCATTACTATCAAATTATGGTCAGAGTATATGTCTGCTCCTTAATCTCTGTTTGACCATGATATAATATAGCTGATATCTGCCTGTATCCCCAGGACGATTCCAGGTTTATATCAGTCTTGAATGGTTCTTAAACAGTGTTTTCGCCACTACTAGCTTATATCTTTCTCAAAATTCTAACAACCTGCTTCCTCGCTCATTTCTTTCTCCATGACCAAAACTTCCTACAGTATTCCCCTCTTTTCCTTCTCCCACTATTTCATTCCAATAACCCACGACTATTAGATTTTCTTCCCCCTTCAAATTTTGGATTATTTCTTCAATTTCAACGTATATTTTCTCTATTTCCTGGTCATCTTCTTGTGACGTTGGCATGTACATTTGTACTAACGTGGGCGGGCTTAGTTTATAATCTCATCAAAATAATCCTGTCACTAAACTGTTAATAATAACTCACCCGTTTCCCTACTCTCTTATTTATTACATATCCTACATCAGTGATATAAAGATGTGTACGTTAAGGGACGTATCGTGTCTAGTACAGTGCTCCACAATAAATACGTACATAATATTGATTGCGCAGCTTCACATCACTTATAGAATACACTTTGCTGGACACATATCTCGCTTGGGACAAAGCTAAAACCAATAGAAATACAATAGACATCAGGGTCCGAAATGCATAGAATAGTGCAATAAATTTGCATTCAAGTGACTGAAGGCTGCGTTTTATATCTTTTGTCTGATCAACAAAGTTACGTACAACATAGTGAATTATGGATAAAATTAAGTAAAACTCAACAGAAATGCTTTTCTTCCTAATGTGTTAACCTATTCACCAAACACCACATTGAAAGCTTTGCTTGTTGTGCAGTTATAGGAAGTGCTTAAGCTGTACGTACCTCTATATCTACCGTAAAAACCGTTTGTAGTTTTCACAACACTAAGAACAGCCTGCCTTTCATTAAAACGCACCTTCCTATTTCAAGCACACAGCGAAGTCCACGGTCCACTAAAGATACAGGCCTGAGTGCTGGAAGCCATCTTGTTTGTACGTCAGCAAAGTAGATCTATGAGTCGGCCATGTGAGCCGATAAGTTTGTTTGCAAATGTGTTTCTGAGAGTATTAAACTTCGTATTGACAAGTGGATTACCAGTTACTTTCATCTACAGCTTCTAAAGTGAAGTTAATACAGTTGCAGTTCCATTTACAGTAAGTATTTCTTAAATACTAATATAAGAAGCTATTACGATTTCTTAACGAATTTTTATTGAACTCTCATGTTTTGTTTGCGAAGTTATGTTGAAAGTTATTGGACAAAGTAACTAAATATGTACAAATGCGTTTTGAAATGTGTGCATATTTACATTGGAATAGCTACATTTAATGTTTTTTTTTTTTTTTTGGTACTAAGAATCCCAAGGTGCTGTAGTGTTGCTGGCTGTAAAACTAATTATAAGTCTCAAAACGAAACGCTCATCACATTTTCTTTACCCAGCGATGAAGAACTAAAGAAAAAGTGGCTTAGGAAAATTCCTACCGATTTCTCAAAGCCTGTAATATGCATAAAACATTTTAGTGAAGACTGCATAATCAAGACAGAACAGTTTGTAGTAGACGGAGAAATAAAAACATATGCAAGGAGTTATCCAAAGCTGAAACCAGATGCTGTGCCATCAATTTTTCCAAATTTGTCAGGATACTTGACAACACCTGGACCCACATGCAGAAGATTATGTGATGCAGTAAAGCAACAATTTTCAAAAAGCAGTGGCAAGAAGCTTAGAAGACTACAAGAAATATGAAGAGCAGAATGTCATTACCAATTTGGGAGACATATGTAATTATTTTTCAAATGCTACCCATATAAACAAAAAACAGTGGTCCTGTATTGAGGGTGAACAGAAGATAGTGCTGTATTTTGTTGATGTTAGTAATGAAATACCAAACATTCTTGCTTCTGTAACTGATAAAACAAATTTAAGTGTCTTACTTTCTCTGAAAAACTACCAAATTCCACAGCATAAAGTGCCCAATTAATACACAGCAGTAAAGTTTAAACTTGTGTTTGACAGTATCATTAAATATGTCGAGTCAATAGTGTCTAAAGAAGACCCCTTAAACAAGTACCTAGTTGTTAAAAATATAGTGAGTATGCGAGAGGATAATTTTGAAGGTGAAAGATATTCACAACTTCAAATGATAATTGAACAAATTCAGTTTCTAACTAAAAATGACGGCAGTCGCAGATACAGTGGGAATACATTATTACTGGTAGCTTCTCTATATGTTCATTCACCATCAGTTTATGCAGCTGTGCATAAGATTGGCTATCTATATTTGCCACACCCATGTAATGTCAGAAAGCTCGTAGGTAAGTTTACTTTAAATAGTTTAAATGTAGATGGGAGTGTAGAGTATTTGAAGGTTAAGAAGAAATTTTGGAAAGATCATGAACTTGTAGTAAATGTGTTCTTGGATGAAATTTATATTGAGCCACATTTGATCTTTAAGGGTGGTTCAATTTATGGTGCTAGTCATCTAATGGTGATGACCTTACTAAAACAGCTCAGGTTTTCATGATATCCAGTGTCTTTTCAAAATTCAAAGATATTGTCACTATCATACCTGTAAACAATTTAACTGCTCAACAGCTAAAATGTATGTTATTACGTGTACTTAATGAAGTAGAAAAGGTTGGATTTACTGTGTTGGCTTTAGTATCAGATAATAATGCAGTAAATCAAAAAGCTTATAAGTTACTTACTCCTAATGCTGTACTGCAGCCTTGTATTCAACATCCTGTTGATAGAACTAGGAAGCTGTTTCTCCTTTTTGATACAGTACATATACTGAAATGTATTCGTAACAACTTATTAATAAACATGAAAGAGTTTTGAAGTTCCCAGATTTTGAAAATTTTAATGTTATAGTTACTGCAGCTTTTGGGTATTTGGAATTGATGTACAAGAAAGAAAAAGATTCATTAGTAAAATACAGTCATCTGCTATCACTGAAAGCCTTAATTCCTTCCAGTATTCAGAAGCAAAATGTCAACCTTGCACTCAAGGTTTTTGATGAAAGAAATGTAGCTGCTTTAAAGGTCTTAGCTTCCAAAGAGACAGATTTTGCAGGGTCTGAACACACAGCATCATTCATACAAATAATTTGTAACTGGTGGAACATTGTTAATGTAAAAAGTGCATATGAAAACCGACAACCTATTAGGGTAAACAGTTTCTTACAATTAAATTTTATATGAAAAATGTCTTTACGGTTGAAAAACTGGAGACAGAGTGTTCCTTGTTCCCAGGGTTTAAGTTCTAAGACTTTTCAGGCATTAATCAATACTCTTGATGGGTTTTTACTCTTGATTCCATATGTATTTCAACATCATAAACCAGATTACTTATTGCTGAGTAAGTTTCAAAATGACAATCTTGAAGGCAGATTTAGCTGTTATCGTCAAATGAGTGGGATAAATTTCTATGTAAGCTATGTCCAGATACTGGAGAGTGAAAAAAAAAATAAGATTCAAGGATATGGTACTACTTATTTCTTTGAATAAAAATATCCCTCTGAATAATTTGCTTTCTTGTTCTGGCACATTTGATAAATGTGTGAATGTTGACAAATATTATGTGGTGTTAAGGGATAATTTTGAATTATTTAGATACCTGAAAGTTTTCTTCCTGTACTGGTGTGTATATATCCGGTTATGCTGTAAAAAAGAAACTTTTTCTTAAAAACTGTGAGATTTGTACCTCTTGGGTGCAGTCTGACAAGGAAGTTGAAATATCCCTCCCAAATGACTTCATTACAGAATATGACCATGGAAAGCTGACAGTGCCCACTGAAAGTGCTGTTGTAGTTACTGGACTTGCTTGGTTCATGCTGAAATGTGTGTTAGACATGTCTTCAACTAGTTTCATGGGTGATTTGCATCAATTTTCTGTTTTGCACAAAATCTGCAGCTTAAAGCTGGAGAGCTGTGATCTTGTTGACAGTGATTTAAGTGATAACTGTAAATGCAAAAGAACTTTGAGGGACATATTGAAAAACAACAATTTCAGATCCTGCAAGGTAATGATAAATAATCTTACCAAGAATGTGAATAACACTGCAACTAGTAATAAAACTGGCAGGCAGTTGAAAAAACTGAGGGCAACTTAGAATATTTTGATGTAAGAATTTTTAAATTTGCCAATTAATTGTATAAATTGAGGAATGTGTATTGTTAAGTAATAAGTTCCAAAACAACTATATCTGGTATGGCACTTAAAATGTATTGCTGAACACACTCACAAAGCAATGTAATGATAATGCTGCAAAAAAGTAGAATATACTGCTTTACAAACTGAGGATTGTGTAGTTTGGGTAAATAAAAATGTAAATACCATATACAATGTTTTTTGGTTTATTAATTCCCACTTTTCCTTTCTGAAAATTTTTTAACTATGAAGAAACTTACTAGCAATACCTTTAAGTTTGTATGTGTATGAGTAGTGCAGATTTGGGATCACGTTAATTAAGTATCTTGACATGTGCACTTGAATATCCCTGTGTGTGTGTGTGTGTGTGTGTGTGTGTGAGCGAGAGGGAGAGAGACTAAATTTGAAGTGCAATGTTTGACATAAAAACTGTTGTAGTGAAGCACAAAGAAACTATTTACGAATATTTGAGTATGATGAAATTTATTTATGAGACTGGATTTGAAGAAGACGAAATAATAATAATAAAAATGTAGTAAGTACAAATCAATTATTTGTGAATATCTTTGTGTGTATGTGTACTTAGTTTAGCGCAGCGGAAACGGTAAGTTCGCGAGAATGTGCTTACTACTCTGCTGACGTCACCAATATGCACCCAGGCCTGTATCTAGAGATGGGCAAAACAGCTTTTTTCCAGTAATACGTTATTCAGTGATTGCTTCTTTTTTCTAACCGCTTTTTTTAACCGTTAGAAATAACGTATAGTTATTTTTTTCCGAAGTAATATCTGTGGAGATGGTACTAAAATCTATGCTAAGAAACGCTCTTCTCTTGTTGAAAAAAGCCGGAAATGTCAAAACCGGATGTAACGAAAATAGCGACCACGCCCACAAATAATAGCGAAATAGCCCTGACGTCACGAAAAGCCGCTTATTAGCGTTATTTAGCGTTTAACGATACGTCACCAATAGCGGCTTTCAAATTAGCGGCTTCCTAATAACTAATAAGCGGCTTCCATAGTAACTGTCAGAGACATTATATATGCCCTCCACTTGTGTTTATGTATTTGTTTAATAAGGGACAGTGATGCCTTGGTAAATTAATATAGAATTTTAACACGACCAGCTTTAGCGGTTTGTGTATAACGTGATCAAACAGGAGAAAATGAAGTATAAGTGATTTAGGGACGTACGATATATAAAAAAAAATCCGAAGTGGGCAGTTTTAATTACGTGTTATATTTTTCTGTTTGAAACTAATGAATGTGTGATAGGAGTTTTTATGAATAATGCAACAAATACAGCATTACGCGTTGCGTACTCGTAAAGAACAGAAGATTAACTTTGCTGAAAGTAAACAATTTTTTTCAGTCTGGCTATTAATTTGCATTAAGTTTTGTGTGGCTATAGTTATATGTATAGTGTATTTAACATACGTTGTAAATATGTCCCAATAACATACCAGCTGCAATTTAAATATGTTGTTCAGACGTACATAAAAGTAATTTGAAATGTAAATATGATTTGCTGTTTGAAACTAATTGACTTGTGGGAATAGTGAAACAAATATCGTAAAATATAAGAACGAAGTCTTTCTCGGCGTTGAGAATGTGTAAACTGGTTTCGGGTGACTAGCCGTGTCAAGAGTGCGTTGTCACACGATATTTCGGCGACTAGAATCATTGCCGCCATCTTCGGAAATCAAACAATGTGGGATGAATTTTTGTGTAAACATTTATTTCGACCTGGAAGAAAATGTGTAGGAAAATGTATAAGAAAATTGTAGGGAAATTGCCACCGGAGCCTGTGCTCCATTGCAATTAAATTAATTTAAATTAATTGTAATGATGTTTGTCGCATATTTTCCATCCATCATAAAGTTTTACCTCAACTTGAATAACTGATTCCAGAAGGTTTATTTAACCAATTTGTATGCTGTTTTATCGCACCATTTCCTCATCAATCAGTTGCAGTTTCACTTTCAGAATAACAAATTTGTTATATATATATATGTGGGCAGTTTTTCTCTTAATTTGAAGCGTGGAAATTAGATTGTGACATGTGTTTCCAACATAGTGACCCTAAGAATGTTATACTTTCACAATACCGCTTCTTGTGCATATTATAGATGGAGCAAACAAATGTGGCACCTGCATCAATATATTTTAGTTTATGTATCACCTGAACCAGTTTTCTGTAGCAGTATAAAGGTTTTTTTTTTTTTTTTTTTTTTTTTTTTGTAGCCAAACTCTAACTTTAATAATATTTGTCCACTTTCATTTCAGTATTGCAGTTTTTCATGTTATATCATTTCTTTATACTTACTTTAACAAACAGCCTTTATTATTTCAGTGTAGTATATCATAAATTTCAGTAGAACCTCTTAAATACTATTAGCTATTTAGTTTGTGTAGCCTTACTGAAATAAATAAATATTTACCTCCTGCCTCCCCAGGGCCCGCTCTAGCAATTTTGCCGCCCCGGACAAATAGATTATGTAGAATTATATATTTAAAAAAATAATTAATTTTTTAATCGAATAAAATATTTAATTTTAAATTTTAATAAAATCATATATTCATAAATAAACTTATTGAATTTTGATCTAGCGGCACAAAATAGAGAAATTAATTATGAAATATCTGTACATAGACACAAATTAACCATATTTTTACGTTTTAAATGCTATTACAGATGGATATTATCACACAAACAATCTAAATGCCATTATTTTGAAAATAAAACGAGATTACATCAAATACGCTAAAATCACAAAAAAAACTTTTTTTTTTCTTACTTTCAGGTTGCGAATTTTTTATTACATCCTACAATTTACTTCATCGGCAATTTCATACTCAATTGCCAAAATGGCTAAATCAATAAATTATCAATTTCTTGGTTTTCGTAAATGCTTAGCAAGGCGTCGTATACATCTCCCAAATAAAATTTCAAGGGTTTTATGCCTCTATCCTCTCTATCCTACTCTCCCGTCTAGTTTCTCTCCATGTTTTCAAAGTCGAATCTTGAACATGCTTTAAAAGTATTGCCCATCGAAAAATAGATGCCAAAAAGAATAAATAAATTTTTTGGACTATGTTGAATAAATTAGTGGCTTCCAAGGATGCTTTTGCCATTAATAACAAGATTGAGAGAATGGCTACTACACGGAACATTGAATGCTCGCGAATTATATTGTTTAATTCTAAACTGCACTCCTGCTTTATTGCCCCTTATATTGGACCCGTTGTCAGTCCCTGTCATCTGATATCCTTCAAATTTAAACACAAGTCATTAAGTTCTCCAACTATAATGTCAGACATTTGTTTTCCTGTGGATCTTTCGACTGGTAAGAAGACTTATAAGCTTTCATTAATTATAATTTCAACATCAGGATTAAATTTATTGGTTTGAAAAATACTGATTACAAGAGTAATTTGCTGTATCTTACTAAAATCAGGAGTACAGTTTAAAATTATGGAAAAATATTTGATTTTTTTTTAATTTAATTAATAACATGAGACTTACACTTTGATGCAGCAGATCTACTATCCCGGTTTGTAACAAAATTTGCTGGCAATGATAGATTTGTCATTACATTCAAACTGGCCAGAGAGTAAAATGAATTTGAAACAATGGAGGCGCAGACATTTTTTATTTATTTAAACAACTGGCAGGTAACATGGCACAGAGTGATGGAATGGTTTGTCTATATTTTTCCCAAGATATTGAGCTTTAGTCCCTACTTTTTAGAGCACTCAACGGACGTGTTCTTCCATAATGGGATCGTATTCAGACAGTAACTCAACTATTTTTAAGAAATTACCGTTATTATGCTCAAACAACTTGTCGCTTGTACCTTGAAAAACCAATCAACTTACGAAGCATTTTGGTAATTGCAACGATTCTTAGAAGCACCTTATTCCAATGATTTATTTGGGCATTAATAACTCTTTGAGTGGCAGCATCTAAAGTTTTACAACAATTTAATCTTTTTTTGCCTGAATATGATTTTTCGAAATTTCATGCTTTTTTAAAGTTTCGTCGAGGTGCTTCCAATTTTTAAAAACCCTCCTGTGAGGGAGAACTAATTAACCAACTGAAAGTTTTGCAACAGAAGTAGTAAACGCAGTAGCTAATTTCGCAATATTTGCTCTCCGTTGCTAAAAATTCGAGTATAATATTTTGCGCTTTTGCGTCGATCTGTGTCATTGGGAGGAAATTTGTAATTATGCAATAGTTTAGGTGGACCTTGCCTTACTAAAAAGCTTCTTACGGCGTCTCATAAAATTCTTGGCCACAAAGTATTAGAACGTCTTCTGTGAGTCTCACGTTGGTGTCAGTTCCAGTTGGTTTACAAACTTCATTCATTTGTTCGCTATTATTCTATGACGATTCTACTTCTTTTGTATTCCGACCTGATATTGGATTCTAAGATTGTTTTGGTAAACCCTGAATAGAGTATATTTTTTAACGCGCCAGATCGATTCTGCCTTTACGCTTCCTTTCCCAACCTTCTTTTTTTGTACTGGTAACCAGATAGTCTTCTTTGACCATCAGACATTTTGGAAGAGGCATGCACGTAACTCAAACAATGTACACTATAAAATAATATAAAAAGTAAATATTTATCCTTGCTCTAAATAAGCTAAAACCATAACTAAGATAAATTATTCTCAGTCGATATAAAAAAAATACTTATGCACAACACAAAATATTTCCCATACCCTGTGAACATAAAGAAAGTGTAGTGTTACTACACAGTCAAAGCTCATTCACGGAGGATACGATCCGTAAATTTGCTGCAAATGCCGAAACCGTGTATACAGAATGGCAATTTCTATAGGCTTAAACGGAATAGGTTCCAAGTTCACAAACAAACAAACAAACAAACAAACAAAAAACAAAAATGTGGAGTGATTGTTGCGCAATGCACTTATTAAACCAACTGACAAAGTTATTCACATTCACTAAAATAGTTAATGAATTTCTTTTTGTTGAGACGATTTACAAATACAGCAATTAGAGTATCTGTAAACCGCATTCTTATATGTAATAAGCATCATGTGTTATTATATATTAGCAGTTAATATTCGAAATTGAATATACTAACGGTATGTGAGGTAACTAATTGCTAATCAGCAGCTGGTAATATTATTTATTTATTAATGATTGTAAGTACTGTCACACACCCACTAAACTACAGTATTTTCACAAGCGATCAAAGCTAGCGTGTGTAATTTAACCCAACCATAACACTTACAATGCCTGTATCTAATTTGTACAACAAATCTGTGAGGCTCGGATTACGAGAAGAAATTATTATGCAAATTATTCCACTTCGATTTCCAATAACAGATCCATATTGAGTTGGTTCATCAATTCTATAAAATAAATACTCAGCATCTCCCGCCAAGCCAAATCGATTCCATGTATTAGAGCCTAGCTGCAATTGTGAAAAACACTCCTTTTCACCGCGTCTAGTAACTTGTGGGCAGTATAACGTCGGAATCAGTGCAGGTAGCCGAGGGCAGGCATAACAGCCCCCACCTACTGGGCTTCTGTTGTGTGCTTTTGTCGTTGTGCGCTTATGTCGTATATCCAACTAAATAACAGTTTAATCATAGATGTACTTACCTTTAGAAATTATGAAATCCTGAAGTAAATTTTATGAACTTCCACCTATTATTAATAACGTAATAGTAAGACTAATGCTGTTGTGTAATGAAACCACTTTTGTAATTAGCAATAATAAGCAAATTGAGACAGCAACGCATTCTACTCGCGTGCAAAGGCCCAATTCATACAGAAGAGACGTGGCGCGGACGCGGCGCATTTTGAAGTTGCTCCTATGGCGGAATTCACACAGAAGCGGCGAGGCAACGGCGCGCCCCTTTGAGGTCCGCGCCCCGTCTCTTCGAAGTCTAGCTAAGAACTGTAAGTTTTTAACGAACAAAAAAAACGGTATGTGGATTTTTTTATTAATTTGGTATTTAACCCATTAATATTATTAATATTTTTCTCACACTTACAGCCGAAATGGCGCCCCTAAATTTTAGCGCCCCGGGCAAATGCCCGGTTTGCCGCCCCCTAGAGCCGGCCCTGTGCCTCCCTCTACAAGTTCAGAATGAAAGTAATCAAATGCTCCATTTGCCAACAATTCATAAATAGATAGTACTTCAGTCATTCATTCAGTATACCTTACCTTGCACCACAGATCTGGAACACATTTAAATCTAATTAGGTTTTGATTTTTGATTGTGGAAAGTTATCTTTAAAACCTATACTATCCAGAAGAAATATTTATCTGTCCAAAGGAAAATTTTAGACCTTATGTGCTACACAGAGACACTAGCAAGAGAAAATTGATAAAAAGTAACTAATGATCCCAAGACTGATGATTTGTGCAATCTTCCAATAGTCTAACATTATGTAATTTTTTTAAAGGAGATGTTTACAAGGAAAAAATATTTTCCAGATAGTTCTGTTATAGCCACTTCTATCAACATGCTACAAACACAAGTTAACAGTATTATTTCTTTGAGGTGGAAACATGATTTATTAATAATGTAATCACTTCAAAAAAACATGAAAACTCATCCTATTGTCTATTCATACCTAGTCTGAATGTAAACTAATACATTGTGAGTGAATTTAATTGAAATTTTAAAGGCTTTTGGCATCTTCTAGAAGTTTTATTTGTCAAATATTAAAGCATTACAACCTGCGAAACAGTAACTGATACCTTTAATTATTTTAAGTTATTTAACCATCAGAGGAAGTCTTGGCTTGCAGGGCCCGCTCTAGCGGTTTTGCCGCCCCGGACAAACAGACAAATTGCCGCCCCTTAAAATTATGTAGAATTATATATTTTTAAAAAAATAATTAATTTTTATTCGAATAAAATATTTAATTTTAAATTTTAATTAAATCATATATTCATAAATAAACTTATTGAATTTTGATCTAGCGGCACAAAATAGAGAAATTAATTAGGAAATATCTGTACATAGCTACGAATTAACCATATTTTTCACATTTTTAAATGCTATAAATATATTTTTTGGACCATGTTGAAGAAATTAGCGGCTTTCAAGGATGCTTTTGCCATTAATAACAAGATTGAGAGAATGGCACGGAACATTAAATGCTCGCGAATTATATTGTTTAATTCTAGATTGCACTCCTGCTTTATTACCCATGATAATGGACCCGTTGTCACTTCCTGTCATCTGATATCCTGCAAATTTAAACACAAGTCATTAAGTTCTCCAACTATAATGTCAGACATTTGTTTTCCTGTGGATCTTTCGACTGCTAAGAAGCCTTAAAAGCGTTAATTAATTTTAATTTCAACATCAGGATTAAATTTATTGGTTGAAATATATCTGATTACAAGAGTAATTTCTGTATCTTACTAAAATCAGGAGTACAGTTTAAAATTATGAAAAAATATTTGAAATTTTTATTTAAATAATAACATGAGACTTTACACTTTGATGCAGCAGATCTACTATCCCGGTTTGTATATTTTTCCCACGATATTAAGCTTTAGACTACTTTTTAGAGCACTCAACGTACGTGCTCTTCCATAATGGGATCGTATTCAGAAAATAACTCAACTATTTTTATGCTCAAACAACTTGTCGCTTGTACCTTGAAAAACCAGTCAACTTTTACCAAGTATTTTGGTAATTGCAACGATTCTTAGAAGCACCTCATTCTAATGATTTATTTCGGCATTAATAACTCTTTGAGAGGCAATCTTCAATTTTACAACAATTTAATCTTTTTTGCCTGAATATGATTTTTCGAAATTTCATGCTCTTTTAAAGTTTCGTCGAGGTGCTTCCAATTTTTAAAACCCTCCTTTGAGAGGGAACTAACTAAACAGCCGAAAATTTTGCAACAGAAGCAGTAAACGCAGTTTTGTGAAAGATAGTAGCTAATCTCACAATATTTGCTCTCAGTTGCTTAAAATTCGTGCATAATATTTTGAGCTAAAATGTCGACCTGTTCCATTGGAAGGAAATTAGTAATTATGCAATAGCTCACGTCGACCTTGCCTTACTGAAAAGCTTCTTACGGTGTCTCGTAAAATTCTTGGCCACACAGTTTCAGAACGCCTTCTGTGAGTCACACGTTGGTGTCAGTTCCAGTTGGTGTAGAAACTTCGTTCATTTGTCTGATGATTCTGTACTTCTTTTCTATCCCGACCTGATATTGGATTCTAAGATTTGTTTTAGTAAACCCTGATTACAGTATATTTTTTAACGCGCCAGATTGATTCTGCCTTTCCGCTTCCTTTCCCAACATTCTTTTTTTTTTTGTGCTAGTAACCAGATAGTTTTCTTTGACCGTCAGATATTTTGGAAGAGGCACGCACGTAACTCAAGCAATGTACACTATAAAATAATATAAAAATTAAATATTTATCCTTGTTCTAAATAACCTAAAACCATAACCAAGATAAATTATTCTCAGTTGATATAGAAAAATATTTATGCACAACACAAAATATTTTCCATACCCTGTGAACATAAAGAAAGTCTAGTGTTACTACACAGTCAAAGCTTATTCGCGGAGGATACTATCCGTAAATTTGCAGCAAATACAGAATGGCAATTTCTATGGGCTTAAACGGAATACGTTCCAAGTTCACAAACCAAAAACATAAAAAACAAAAAATAATGTTGTAGAGTGATTATCGCGCAATGCACTTATTAAACCAACTGACAAAGTTATTCACATTCACTAAAATAGTTAAAGAATTTCTTTTTGTTGAGACGATTTACAAATGTAGCAATTAGAGTATCTGTAAACCGCATTCATATATATAATAAGCATCATGGTTTATTATATATTAGCAGTTAACATTCGAAATTGAATATACTAATGGTATGTGAAGTAACTAATCGGTAATCAGTAGCTGGTAATATTAGTTATTTATTAATGATGGTAAGTACTGTCCCACACCCACTAAACTACAGTATTTTCACAAGCGATCAAAGCTAGCGTATGTAATTTAACCCAACCATAACACTTACAATGCCTGTATCTAATTTGTACAACAAATCTGTGAGGCTCGGGTTACGAGAAGAAATTATTATGCAAATTATTCCACTTCGATTTCCAATAACTAACATCCATATTGATTTGAGTCATCAATTCAATAAAATAAATACTCAGCATCTCCCGCCATGCACTATCGTTTCCATGTATTAGAGCCTAGCTACAATTGCGAAAATCACTCCTTTTCACCGCGCCTAGTAACTCGTGGGCAGTATAACGTTGGAATCAGTGCAGGTAGCCGAGGGCAGGTGTAACAGCCCCCACCTACCGCGCTTCTGTTTTGTGGTTTTGTCGTTGTGCGCTTTTGTCGTATATCCAACTAAATAACAGTTTAATCATAGATGTACTTACTTTTAGAAATTATGAAATCCTGAAGTAAATTTTATGAACTTCCTCTTATCACTAATAACGTAATAGTAAGACTAATGCTGTTGTGTAATGAAACCACTTTTATAATTAGCAATCATAAGCCAGTTGAGTCAACAAAAGTCGAAATAGCGTTCTACTCGCGTGCTAAGGCCCAATTCACACAGAAGAGACGTGGCGCGGACTTCGAGCTAAGACATGGCGCGGACGCGGTGAATTTTGAAGTTGCTCCTATGGCGCAATTCACACAGAGGTGGCTGGGCAACGGCGCGCCCCTTTGAGGTCCGCGCCCCGTCTCTTCGAAGTCTCTAGGGGCGCACCCAAATAGCTAAGAACTGTAAGTTTTTAACGAACGAAAAAATCGGTATGAGGATTTTTTTTATTAATTGGGTATTTAACACATTAATATTATTAATATTTTTCTCACACTTACAGCCGAAATGGCGCCCCTAAATTTTAGCGCCCCGGGCAAATGCCCGGTTTGCCCCCCCCCCCCCTAGAGCTGGCCCTGTGGCTTGGTATATAGGAGTTAGGAACAGGATTAATTTTAAACAAGACAAAGGTATATGTTACGTTCCACTTTCAAACTAGCGCTTTTCGATGGTTTCTCCATCTGATGGCCGCTATTGCAGTTAATAACGGTGAAAGGTAATAAAAAGCGGTTTACATTGGTAGTGTCCTCTAGTGATCGCTATCGAAGATAATAACGCCTTCAACTGGCAAAGACGCTATAACACGGTTAAACATCTGTAACAAAAAGCATAATCAAGTGGTTTACTATGGAAGGATGGATGCTGAAAACCGGTTTAATGGTCACTTAAGTTGTAGAGAGATGATAAATTTCGAACCCTATCGCAAATAACACCTGCAAAGTAGTATTTAACGTTGTCAGTAATAGCGACATCTGTTGGTTGCTATCGCAGTTAATAACGGTCAAAGGTAGTAAAAGCGGTTTACACAGGTAGTGTCCTCTAGTGATCGCTATCGAAGTTAATAACGCCTTCAACGGGCAAAGACGCTACAACACGGGTAAACAGCTGTAACAAAAAGCTTAATCAAGTCGTTTACAATGGAAGGATGGATGCTGAAAACCGATTTAATGGTCACTAAGTTGTAGAAATATGTTAAATTTTGGACCCCATCGCAAATAATATCTGCAGAGTAGTATTTGACGTCGTTAGTAGTAGCGACATCTGTTGGGCGCTATCGCGGTTAATAACGGTCAAAGGTAGTAAAAAGCGGTTTACATATGTGGTGTCCTCTAGTGGTCGCTATCTTAGTTAATAACTATTATTTTGCGATGGTAGTGTCATCTAGTGGTATCTATTGCAATTAATAACAGTGAGAGAAGCAATAAGCGGTGATTGATGCACTCGTAGCAGGCGGTCGACGAACAATTACAGCGCTGTCAGAGAGGGAAGTGCTGACAGTTATTTGAATAACTCCAGTTATCATTTTGGTCGCTACTTGCTTAACGGCGTTTTTAAAATAACGGTTATTTGTAGTCGTTTAGTTATTTGTGACCCATCTCTACCTGTATCTATAGTCGCCCATGAGCGAAGTCTAACGCACCTCAAATCAGCTGCATCACAAAGCAATTAGGTCGAAGATGAAGCACTCCCAATCAGATTACAAAAGAGG
>JARYHS010013832.1:0-17280 GCA_031002005.1 Vandiemenella viatica | reverse complement strand
CATACCTTGGGCCTGGAGCTCTAATTTTATTACTTTCTGACATAATCTAGCTGTCAGTCATATTATAATCTATTTAAGTTCTCGATATATCGAATGTCAGACAAAAATATCGGGCATTTGGAGCTGAAAATAGAGTCATTGTGTTCATAATAATTAATGCGTAGGCTGATGACTTTATATAGAAATAGAATGTTGTATTAAGCCTTTAGGTTGCAAATAAAAACAGTTTAGGGCAACAAAGCCACTTTTCTTCATTTTATAATTATTGCTTTGTTTCGTAATGCAGTTAATATGATAACCATGGTGCCATAGTCTGTAAATCCCTGAAATAAATCGAAAGTAAGGAATTTTCTTGTTTTTTATTTCTCGCTTATTTCTGAATAACTGATATACAACTGTGAATACCTGATATTCAAGTATACAGGTACGAAATAGAATTTAATTTTGAGTGCAAGATGAAGTAACATAATGAGAATTTTTTTAACTCCAGCGGCAGATGAGCCAGCACAATCTAATAGTTTGAGCTACGAAAACTCGTTCAAAATCGATTCAGCAGTTTTGAGATAATGCTTGATTATTCTTAAAGTAAACGTGTCGTAATGGCTTAAGATATACGTAAAATTTTAATTTTGAACCCAAACTTTCAAATTCTGAAAATCCACTCAAAATATGTATTTTTTTTTTTTGCGTAATGCCGGAATAAGCAGATACATTCCAGATACATTTTTATGTACGTGGTATGTATTAATGTGCGTAATGTTTCGACTTTCGAATAATGTGCGTAATGTTTCGATTTTCGAGTAGTAACATTGGCAAATGTAATTAGGTTGAAATGTAACCTGGACTGAAATGAAACTGACATTCCGTATCAAAGCACCCAAACCACCCCTTTTGTCGCGAAATAATCGCGGGAACACTTAGTTATGTTAAGTGGTGCAAGAAGCAGCAAGTAAATATAAGAGTGTAGGCGTAGGAAAACGCCGTAGCGATACGAAACCGAAGAAACGCGGGATGCTTTTAGGAGAGCAATATGTAGTCAACAAGAGGCAACGCGATAACATTAAAAGTGGAGAAAGCAGAAGGTCGGAGCGAGGGTGATAGGGCTGAGTGTTGACAGGAGCGGAGGATTCCATTAACACGACCCGACCCGGAAGCCTACGTGACGGGAAACACGGAAGGGCAGATAGGACTGATGCAAGAACGTAAACAAAGCGACCAACGCCACAGAAGGTTCTAGAAGGTTAGGAGGACACAAATAATGTCGTCATTAAGAAGTATAAAAGAAGGTGGCCGGGCCACCGAGAGCCAGAGTAGGGCGGAGCAGTAAGAGAGTAGGACCGACCGCCAGAGTGTGGGGTCGGAGCTGACCAGTGCGGGGCATGGCAGTTACTAGAGAGGGCGGAGCAGTAACAGAGCAGGACTGTTAGATTAGGGCAGCAGTAGGACGGAGAGACAGACTAGTGCAGGGCACAGTAGTCGCCGTCGGATAGCAGACTTCGATGCTGGTTTAGGACTTAGTGCCTCTGAAGTCCCATGGACGGTAGTCATAGGGAATTTAAGCTGGTTAATCCCTATGGGAGATACTTTTCTTACCGAGTTTATTTAAAGTTGATGCGGAGGATCCAGTTCCTGCAGAAGGAATTCCCTGAGTTGGAAATGTTGGAGGAATAGTACCTTGTAGCCATGCACCTCCCTGGGATTTAGGTCTAAAATAGATGTCAGTCGGTCTTCGTGAGCTGCAAGCTTGGTCTTTGTAATTTCAGCTTGTATGTGTTTTTATTTCTATCAGTACCCTTCCACACCGAGTTCCCTTGTCTGAAAACCAAAATCCACTTATTTCTGAGACTTCTAAAAGGTAACCTTAGACAGTCTCACCTGAGCTCCTATCTTCCGAACCGCTCGCGGAAGTAAAAGCCAACCAGGACGCAACATAGCCTATAAAATTTTGGTGTCAATAGTGTGGGGTTTTGGCCAGGATAGCCACTGTTAGATATTGCTTGACCAAACGTTAGCCAGGGTTGGCCAAAGGTCAGCATATCGGCGATATAAGGCCACAGACTTGAGGAATAGGTGTTTGAAAACTTCTAAGAAAGATCAGCCCGAAGTCATAGCCAGACTGACGGCTTGAAAAGCGAAGCCGACTAGGGGAGGTGGCGTAGTAGGTAGGCGAAAAGAAGAAAAGAAGAGGATCCATTGGTCGAGTACAAGAGGGGCCACTCGACAAGCGGAAGAAACCTGCCAGCAGCATCCATAAGACAACGAGACGGGTAGCAGCAGCAACGCAGTCGAGGTCAACGAGGGTCGACAACAGCAGCCGCGACGCAGCCGAAGCCAACAGGGCGAGCCAAGGGATCAACAGGCAGCCGCCGCTAGCAGCACGACGCAGCCCCGCAGCCAGCAGCCAAGCGAGCGCAGCTAGCAGCCAAGCGAGCGACGCACGACGCAGTCCCGCAGCCAGCAGCCGGACGGGCGACGTACACAGCATCGGAGTCAACACCAGCAGGTGAGAAAGAAAAAGCAGCAGCATGCCTAACGAAGCAGTGTCGGGTAGTCAGAGTGCGCAGTCATCATCTCAGAGGCAGTATATTAGTTTAAATGAAGTCATTAAATTAATTCCTCATTCTTTTGATGGCGATAAGGCTCAGTTAAATGAATTTCTGGACAACTGTGATAGTGCTTTTGAACTGGTGGCGCCAGAACAGCATGAGATCTTATTAAAATTTGTTAAAGCCAGAATAGTAGGGACAGCTAGAGGAAAATTGCTCGTCAGAGATTTGACTACAACTTGGCCGGCAGTTCGTGGGATATTGGTTGAAAACTATGGCTGCAAAAGAACGTTAGACTACTATGCATGTAAAATGTTTGCTAGTAAGCAAGAATCATGGGAGAGTATTGCGCAATGGGGTTCGCGCATAGATGCACTCCAGCATCAGTTTAGGGAAGCCATAAGGGGCGTTATGGCAGAAACGGAATTGGCAGCAGCAGCATAGCTCTTGTATTAAAATTAGGAAGAGCAGTCTTCATTCAGGGGTTGTATGATGACCGTGTGAAAACAATTGTACGGGCTAGGGGAGAGACCATAACCCTATGAAGCAGTAGAAATTGCAGCGACTGAAGAAAGTGCGATAGCTTCAGCAAAAGAAAAACCGGTGTCGCGATATTCCTTCAGGACTCCAAAGGTAGAGAGAAAAACGTTCCATCCTGTTCAGTTGCGGAAAATTCGGGCATACAGCCAAGGATTGTCGGGCGCAAAGGCGTGTAAGAATGGTCGACAAAGAGGACGAACTGGATAAGAAAGCGATAAATGCTTTGCTAGCCCAGGTAAACAAATTAGAGAAAGAAAACGCTGGTAGAATGATGGAAACACGGCGAGAAACTAGGAGTAGTGTTAGACAAGCGGCGCAAGGTACCTGTCAAGAGAAGAATACCGAGTGTAAGTGAAATCACTTGTTTTAAATGCAATAGAAAGGGGCACTATGCTCGGGAGTGCCGTGAAAATACCGGGGTATGAGAAAAAGGGATAATAGACCGGTAAACTGTTAAGTGGCGTAATGAGGCAGTCACATTGCGCCAGGCCCCCAAAAGTATATAAAGTAGACTGCACAAACAAGAATGAATTTGTAGTGATGCAATGTGATGGAGCAAAGAATAATCGGATGAAATTCCTGGTAGATAGTGGGGCACAGATCAGCTAATAAAAAAGGATAGTATACCTAAGGGAGCAAAAAGGGATACTAGTGAAAAAATTAGAATCAAAGGGATTAGTAACAATATAGTGAATACAGAAGCTTCCGTAATAATTGAGTTCCAAGCCGAAAAGGGTTTGGTACTAAGGCAAAAGTTCTATGTGATAGGTCGGACATAGATTTGCCATTTGAAGGCTTGTTAGGAAGGGATTTCCTGGCACAAAATAGGGCCATAATAGATTATGGTGGGAGGACCATTGAGATTCGCGGGAAGCGAATTAGCTTGGAAACCGCGCAAGAAGGGCCATTTCAGAAACAACGTGAGATGCGTTGTGGTGGTTCTTGTAGATCGGTAAGGCAAACCGACGGCTACAAGAATGTTGTGGGTGTCGTAAGGGTTACGTCACCAAATCATGCTCGTCCGTGCACTAACGGAACTGTGCGACGGGACGGGAGAAGTGTCGTAGGGATTACGACGCGAAATGGTGTCTGTCCGTCCACTAACGGATCTGTGCGACGCGACAGGGAAGATGTCGTGAGGATTGCGACATCAGGTGAAATGTGTCCGCTCACTAAAGGAACTGTGAGCGTGACAGAAGGATTCCGAGGGCACTGGGTGCTGACTCGAAGACGGTAGGCCCCGTGAAAAGGCGAGATTGTCCGTCGACTAACGGAATTGTGCGACGTGACGGAAGGTTTTCGAGGGCAGTAGGTACTGCATCGAAGACAGTAAGCCCCGTGAAAGGGCGTAGTAGTTTAACGAATGCGGAAAAGTCCGACTCGTTAGCAGTAAGATCTGCGTGGCATAAGGATGCGATGGAACGCACCTATGCGGAGGTGGCTAAGACCACGAAGTCAAAGGCGATTCCAATCGCGAAAAAACGGGAGTAAGTGTAGTACTCAACTGAGAGTGAAGCCGGGAAGGCTCGAAACTCAGAAATAAGAATAGGCCCGCGCGAGGAAAAAATAGTGAGAGTAAGAGTTACGCTGAAGGATGTATCGGAGGCGATAATCCCGAAGCAAGAAGTAAAACCAGGTCTATTTGTGCCAGAGGCACTGGTATCCGTGAGAAACGGAGTGTGCATCACAAGTTTGTTAAACACTACGGAAGAGGAAGTTAAACTAGAAAATCCCATAGTAGAAGCTGAGAAAGTGCCAGAAGTAAAAGAAACCCACGTAAGGCAAGTTAGAGTAGAGCGACCGGAGGGCAGATCGCGGTTAAGCAAGCTAAAGGAAAATCTCCGGGTCGATCATTTGAACAAAGAAGAGCAGGAAGCCCTATTGGAGATTTGTGCGGCGTATAATGACATATTCCATTTGCCGGGGGATAGATTAGGTTATACAGAGGCCGTCAAGCATGAAATTAAACTCCTTCCGGAGGCAGAAGGAAAGATAGTTCGGTTGAGGCCATACCGAATACCGGAGGCGCAAAAAGAAATTTTGCAAGGCGAAATAGATAAACTACTACAGGATGACATAGTAGTACCTAGTGAGAGTGCTTGGAATTCGCCGGTACTGATAATTCCGAAGAAAATGGATGCAAGCGGTAAACAGAAATGGCGTGTAGTAATAGACTACAGAAAGCTTAATGATCTGACAGTAAATAATGTGTTCCCATTGCCGCGAATTGATGAGATATTAGATGGGCTAGGAAAGGCAAAATATTTCTCGACACTGGACTTAGCGAAAGGATATTATCAGGTCTTATTGGACGAAAAAGATCGGGAAAAGACAGCGTTTAGCACTTCTTATGGACATTATGAATTCAAAAGGATGCCTATGGGATTAAAGACGGCACCAAATACCTTCCAAAAATTGATGAACTCTGTGTTAACAGGACTGCAGGTGAGAAAGTGTTCATTTATTTGGATGATGTCATTATTTTGGATCGTCATTAGAAGAACATAATGCAGGTTAGAAGATGTTTTCGAAAGACTGAGAAAGTACAACCTCAAGTTACAAGTAGACAAATGTGAATTTCTACGGAAAGAGGTTACATTTTTGGGACACGTACTCACCGAGGAGGGATTGAAACCTGATCCAAAAAAGGTAGAAGCCGTGAAACAATACCCACAACCGAGTAATACCAGTCAGTTAAAGGCATTCTTGGGTTTGAGTGGATACTATCGACGGTTTATTAGTAATTATAGTAAAATTGCTAAGCCGTTGTATGAGTTGCTAAAGAAAGGAGTTACATATATATGGGGAACGAAACAGGAAGAGGCTTTTCAACAATTGAAGGAAAAATTGTTGAATCCTCCCATTTACAGTATCCCGATTTCACAAAAAGTTTCGTAGTAACCACAGACGCAAGTCAAGACGCGATAGGAGCGTATTAAGTCAAGGTACAATTGGTAAGGACTTACCTGTAGCATATGTATCGAGGACCTTAAACAAGGCGGAAAGAAACTACAGCACTATTGAAAGGGAAATGTTAGCTATCTGTTGGGCTGTGAAGCAGTTCAGACCATATTTGTTTGGGAGGAAATTTACCATTTGCACAGACCATAAACCGTTGACGTGGATTAATAGTGTATCAGACCCGTCATCCAGATTAATGAAGTTTCGGTTGAAACTCGAGGAGTATGATTATGAGATCGTGTATAAGAGCGGCAAAAGAAATCAGGTTGCAGACGCTCTTTCGCGAATCCGAAACATTAGAGAGACCGATGACGAAATAAGTGATAATGATGAAGAGAAAACTGAAAGTAAAGAAATAGTGGCAGAAAGTGGTACCTCAACTGCTGATAATGAGAAGGGAACATTATCACCGAAGGCAAATAATAGGGAAGAACTTACTCAGGAAGAGAAGACGAAGATACTAAAGCAGTATCATGAATCGCCAATTGGTGGACATCAGGGAATAGGTAGGACCTATGAGAGAATTAGGAAATATTGTAGCTGGGAAGGCATGAAAGCCGACATTGAGCAGTACATTCGCCAGTGCGAAAGCTGCCAAAAGAATAAGATTACCCAGAGTAAGACAAAGATGCCAATGGAGATAACAAGAACTCCAGAGCATGTATTTGAAAGATGCGACATAGACATCGTAGGTCCACTACAACAATCAGAAAAGGAAATAAGTATATTCTGTTTCAGGATGCT
Source organism: Vandiemenella viatica (assembly GCA_031002005.1). Lineage (NCBI taxonomy): Eukaryota > Metazoa > Arthropoda > Insecta > Orthoptera > Morabidae > Vandiemenella > Vandiemenella viatica. The sequence goes on along the minus strand of JARYHS010013832.1, from coordinate 10,489 downwards.
TTGACAAAGTTTTTAGTAGCCGAGCCCATAGAGCAGCAAGATGCTGACACGGTAGCAAGAGTGCTAGTAGAACGGATAATTCTAAGGTTTGGAATACCGTCTATTTTATTAAGTGACATGGGAAGCAATTTTATGGGTGACCTAATGAGAAGAATATGTAGGTTGTTACGTATCGAGAAGATACACACTACAAGTTATCACCCACAAGCGAATGGAGCGTTAGAGAGAACGCATCGTACACTGACAGAAATGCTACGGCATTACATAAATAGAGGTCAAACAGATTGGGATACCTGGATCCCATATGCAGTGTTTGTTTTTAATACAACACCACACAGTACCACAGGATATACGCCTCACGAATTATTCTTCGGAAGAATATGTAATATACCGGGAATATTGCAGAAGAAACCGGCAGAAGTAATATACAACTACGACGATTATGTAATCGAATTGAAAGAACGGTTAAGGGCAATGCACCAAGAAGCGCGAGAGGCGACAGCACAGGCGAAAATAAAAAGCAAAGAAAATTATGACAAGACGCAAAATCCGGTAGCATTCCGTCCAGGTGATAAAGTTTTGCTATTCGATGAGAGTGTAAGACGGGGACGTTCAAAAAAATTGGACAGTCAATGGAGAGGTCCATATATGGTGGTTGAAACAAAAGGACCGAATGTCGTTATACAATTAAAGAAAAATAAATTTACGAAGGTGCATGCAAACCGGCTAAAAGAATTTTTTTAAATTGCAGGGACAATGACAGCAACCCGAGTGATAGTAGTGACGCTCATGATAGCAAGTATTACGGCAACAAGCAACAAGATCTGCAGCTAGCTAAATTTCAGTCATCGCCGGGATTGTACTACGACAACAGAGGGACAGTAAGTTTGTACACTACTACTTGGAGGATCGTGAGTTATTTTAACTTAGGAGATTTAAGGCAGAAATTTGAGGCAACTCAGGATGCAGCATTAAAGGCCGTGGATTATTGTCAGCAGAGACTCAAACAGGTAAACACAAGTGTAGAGGGGTGTACTAGTATAAAGCAGGTGGTAGAATACCACGAAAGTAAAATAGAAACATCCCAAAGCCTAATTGGGCAACTAGCCAGACATGAACAAAACAGAAGAAAACGAGGGATACTTAATTTTGTGGGAGAAATTAGTAAGGTCCTATTCGGAACCCTAGACGAAGATGACGCTTCCTATTTTAAGTCAAAGATCAAATTATTGGAGCAAGAGCAAAAACAGCTATTGAAACTCTCTAAAGAACAAGTTACAATAGTAAGAACGACATTGGCTAGCTTTAACAATACAGTTAACTCAATAGAACGTAATGAAAGAATGATCACCGCGGGAATATTAAAACTAAATGAGCACATATATAAATATGAAGCTAGCACAGATAAAAGAATAAACCAACTTGGTATATTGGTAACAATAAATGAGCAAATAATACAGCTGACGTCAATATTTGAGGAACTAGAAAAAGAATACGATTTGATCATAACGGCCATCGTAAATGCGCAAAAAGGTATTCTAGAGCCACATTTAATCAACCCAGTGCAAGTAGTTAAATACTTACAATTAATTAAAGATGAAATAAAAGATAAACAATTTCCGATAGAATTGTCTGAAGCCAAGGGGTACCAACTGATGAGAGTAATTGACTTAGATGTCTTTATTTCGGGAAGTATACTAAGTTATGTACTAAACATTCCGCTAGTAGATACTGAAATATTTAATATCTATAAGCTATGGCCCCTGCCAGTCGAAGTGAATCACAGTAAAAGATTATTTACGTATATAGCGCCTGAAAAAGAATTTTTGTTAATTGACGATGCAAAACGGCAATATGTCAAGTTAGATAACGATCAGTTAATATGTAAAAAGTTAGAGCCCACTCACAGCGTCTGTAAACAGACCTTTGTATTGCTTTCAACTTACGATCATGAGGTATGTGAAGCTCGGATGCTTCAACCTATAGTAAAAATCCCAAGTGATTGTATTCAGAAGTATATTGTTTTAAATGGAAGTGTATGGACACAAATCAGAGGTAATGAGTGGCTTTTTGTAGCACCAAAAGACGAAGGCTCACAGTATTGTGTAACAGTAATAAGCCCACAGATGATTATTAGAGGAACGGGAAAACTCAAATTTCTAAGTAAATGCAAGGGATATGGTGCACAAATATTAATTCAATCAGAACATACCATTAGGTCAAAGGTACCGATCAATGATATAGTTCCAAATCTAAATATGGATATAGATTGTTGCATGGTAAATAAGAAAAAGAGGAACATTTCGGAAATACCTCTATATTTACCAATCGAACCAGTGGTTCGTCAGTTAGATGATCTAACGGCAGCAGGGCATAAATTAGACGAATTAGAAGAGGAAATCACATACCAACAAAGAACATTATTTGATGCATTTTCATTAGACAGTATACCAATATGGGGGTATGCTGGGACGGGGATATATTCTGTGTATGTAGATATTGTAAATGTTGCCGAGACTGTTTTAGGTTTTTCTGTAAAGCCATAGGTGATGACTGTTGCACTAAGATTTGTGTAAAGAATAAGATTGTGAATCAATACCCTGATACTGGAATAGTTAGGTATCATGCGGCTGGAATGAACAGTGACGAAAGTGAACAAATTACTTTTGGTCCTGTGAGAAGTCGGTATGTAACCGAAACTGGTAGTGCAGTGATAAGTGAACGTGTGCGTCACCCAGACAGATACTTAGAGTATGAACAAAAGAGACCATTAATGTTTTTGTCTAAAACTGACAAACGTTAGAAGGTATAATGAATATATATTTTGTGGTAAAAGATAAAAATGTTTATGTATTTGAAAAGAATAGGAAACTGTCCAGAAGGAAAATATGAAGTGGTACATTGTAAGAATTTTGATTTTGAAAATATTAATACATGTATGATGTATGTAAAATATTGTAATATTAGAATTGTCACTATTGTAAGGGCAAGATGACGAAGAAATTGAAATATGTAAAACATTGTAATATGAATGTAAATCATTGTAACATGAATTGTAAATAAAATAAGCAGCTCACACAGCCGACGTAGATACTAGAAAATTTTGCACTCTCAAGAGAGATTGCAAAATTTTCCCCAAGGGGGGGAGGTGTCGCGAAATAATCGCGGGAACACTTAGTTATGTTAAGTGGTGCAAGAAGCAGCAAGTAAATATAAGAGTGTAGGCGTAGGAAAACGCCGTAGCGATACGAAACCGAAGAAACACGGGATGCTTTTAGGAGAGCAATATGTAGTCAACAAGAGGCAACGCGATAACATTAAAAGTGGGAAAGCAGAAGGTCGGAGCGAGGGTGATAGGGCTGAGTGTTGACAGGAGCGGAGGATTCCATTAACACGACCCGACCCGGAAGCCTACGTGACGGGAAACACGGAAGGGCAGATAGGACTGATGCAAGAACGTAAACAAAGCGACCAACGCCACAGAATGTTCTAGAAGGTTAGGAGGACACAAATAATGTCGTCATTAAGAAGTATAAAAGAAGGTGGCCGGGCCACCGAGAGCCAGAGTAGGGCGGAGCAGTAAGAGAGTAGGACCGACCGCCAGAGTGTGGGGTCGGAGCTGACCAGTGCGGGGCATGGCAGTTACTAGAGAGTAGGGGAGCAGTAACAGAGCAGGACTGTTAGATTAGGGCAGCAGCAGGACGGAGAGACAGACTAGTGCAGGGCACAGTAGTCGCCGTCGATAGCAGACTTCGATGCTGGTTTAGGACTTAGTGCCTCTGAAGTCCCATGGACGGTAGTCATAGGGAATTTAAGCTGGTTAATCCTATGGGAGATACTTTTCTTACCGAGTTTATTTAAAGTTGATGCGGAGGATCCAGTTCCTGCAGAAGGAATTCCCTGAGTTGGAAATGTTGGAGGAATAGTACCTTGTAGCCATGCACCTCCCTGGGATTTAGGTCTAAAATAGATGTCAGTCGGTCTTCGTGAGCTGCAAGCTTGGTCTTTGTAATTTCAGCTTGTATGTGTTTTTATTTCTATCAGTACCCTTCCACACCGAGTTCCCTTGTCTGAAAACCAAAATCCACTTATTTCTGAGACTTCTAAAAGGTAACCTTAGACAGTCTCACCTGAGCTCCTATCTTCCGAACCGCTCGCGGAAGTAAAAGCCAACCAGGACGCAACACCTTCTTGGAAGTGTGCTGTTAAATCACCAGATAGCTTAGTACCGGAAATGGCCGGTACGAAATCAGTGAAACTTCGTAAGTATGAATCTGTTCAGACAAATAAAAATAGTGTACGGATAAATCAAATTAAACCCGCCTCTTTCTTGGTAAGGTGGGGATGAATCTAGGTATGCTTTAATCCAGAAATTGATTGCCCAAATTGTATGAAAGTTGGAACATGTTACTCATTGCATGAATAAAAACAGTGTATGGGTAAATCAACAACAACTAGACCGGGCAACGCCGGGAACTCTGCTAATAATAAATAGTTAAATCATTCAGTAATTTTCTCTGCTCTTCCTGGTGTCCCATTGTATGTTTTGAGCTCACCACTTCCTGGTCTCCAAGAAAACTCAGCTGTTTGACGTACCATAACATAGGCTCCACCACTTCATCTCCACCCACAACTCCTTTTTTTGTATCGTTAATTTGTTTTACTTCTTTTCTGTAGTTGGTCCTCAAAGAATCGATCCTATTTGTAACATCTTCCCTCGTAGCAATTTATATTTGTGCAACAGAATTTCATAAGCCTTATTTTTTCTGTCTGTTTTTATTCTCAGACGCTTTGACATTCCATAATGCTGGTAAAGTCTTGCACTCAATAATAAATGCACTGCATTCATTTTCAGAAGAAAAAAATATTGCAGTAACAAAATACAAGCGGATACTAGTGATAGTGCCCGTGTCTCGAGACCAACTGAGGGAATATTGCGCAAAATCATCCACAGACGGCACAATATATATTTCAGGTTGCACAATATATTTCAAACTGTTTAGATTCACTCAATAATATTGCACAACCTCTCAATCTAACCTACACACGTTCAATATTATTGTGCAACCATAATTACAGTGCAATAATATTGACCGTTTAGGGGTCGCTTAAGACACATCTCCAATATTTTTTTCACCTTCCATCTGTTCAACTAATTTTGAGTCAACTCTTGTCCCGGCCATACTTCGCTGTTTTCTTCTTCTTCTTCCATTGTTGTGCCCAACTCAGGAGCGCGAGTGAACTTATTTAGCAGATGTGTTTTTCTTCTGTTCCCAAAACCTCTTCATCCTTTCACTGTGTTCTTTCCCTCGTTCTTCTGTCCAGGGGTTCCTTCTTCTGCTGTTGGCAAACTGGTGATTGTTGACCATGCTACTAAATCGGCATCTGTCCTGTATGATGTCGTCTGTTATTCCTATTTCCCGGAGATCCTTTTCAATTAGCCAGTTGTTTTTAATTTTCATTGAAAGGGCTAGATTTAGAATTCTTTTTGTTAGTCTGTTATTACTCATTCTGATAATATGGCCGTAGAAATTTAATTCGTCTTTTCCTGAATGTGTCTCAATTTTTTCCGAATGCTGATACAGTTCGTTTGATTTCCTTTTCACATCCAAATTCCTCCGGTACAAAACAGGGCCAAAGATTTTTCTTAAAATTTTCTTTTCTTGCTTTTCAATATCTTTAATCAATGATCTTCCTCCAATAATCAAGGTTTCTGATGCGTATAATGCCTCCGGTTTGATTACAGTGTTATAGTGTCTTAACTTGGCATTTTCGGGATATTGCCTTTTTGTTGTATCTGTTTCCAGGTGATTCTGTAGGCTTTTTGTAATTTAGTTATTCTCTCCTTGTTTGCTTCACGATTTAATCCTGCAGGTTGAATAATTTCTCCTAGATATCTGAATTTAGCTACTTGAGAGATATTGCCAAATCGCGTTTTTAAGGGTTGTCCATCTTGGTACCGTGAAGATCCATCCATATATTGGATTTTAGCATATGATATTTCGAGACCACATTTAGCTGCAATTTCATGCAGTTTTTCAAGTGCATAGACTGCCTCTTGCTTGTTGTTGGAGAGAATTGCCAGATCATCTGCAAAGGCCAAACACCGCAAGTGAAGTTTATTTCTGAGTAGCCTGCCAATGGTTATTCCTTTTACTTCATTCGCCCAGGTTTTTGTTACTTTGTCCAGAACAAGATTAAATAAAAGAGGTGTTTTATCACTGACAAACAGTTTTTATGTGCTAAGATATTTTCGTTTGTACTTACTGTATCATAAGCATGTTTCCAATCACTGAATCCTTCATGGGAAGATAATGGACCTTTCCCACTGTCAAATAAGCGACAGGGACCACAAAAAACTGATCCAAGAGACTTTGAGTATATTAAATAATTTCGAGACTTTTTCTCCGCTTAGCAGATGTTCTTTAAACAAATCTTTTGGTAAATATCGACTGCCACCACCATCAATGAAATGCTTAGATTTAGAAAAATCTTCACTTGAAATATTTTGATCAAATCCTTTTCTTGAAAAATAATCTCGTAGCTCATCATTTACAGTCCATAATGTGTAATCAGTTTCAACTAATAATGAGGGAGCTGCAGTATTTATTACCAAACTGTCATTGTGAAATAGCTGTGTCACTCTCGATGGATTACTGGTTGAAGGGGAATGAATTAAATTCATGCTATGTTCGGGCAGGGAACCAGTTGAATAATCCGTAGTAACAGTGATAGAATCATTAGAAGTTTGAGTAGCGTGAGAATCAGATTCTTGCTTAATATGTAGTACAGACACTGGTAAGACATCATCAATCGTTTTTAGTAGTACATAGAGCCTGCAAACAAAATTAAAAACAAATGTACATATGTGCAAACCCTGCCACATAAAGATCAGTTCCTCCTCACCCTCATATTACAGTATCAGTATGATGTTATTTTAGTGTGTAATTAATAATTGTCAGATAATAAGTTAACCCAGCCACATTTAATATAAACGTATAAAAATAATAAGCTTCTCCTGATGTTCTGCACTACATTCCTATACGTTAGGAAGCGTCCATAAATTGCGTGGCTCTGTCTAAAAGGTTGGGTAGGAAGCTACGTTCGGCTAAGCTGTGGGGAGGAAAAGAAGGAAAGGTGGAGGGTGGGTTTAGAGCCAAGCCACAAAGCTTTTCGTTCATATTATTTGTTACTGTTAAAATATTGTAACAGATTGCACAGAAGCATGTAAATATTTATTCCACCGGTGTCAAACTAATCGGCCTATAATTTTCAGCCCTATTTGTAACCCGTCCTTTATGAAGCGGTACTACTATATCTCTTTTCCAATCCTCTGGTAAGCAGCAAGACTCAAAGCTCATTTTAAATCAATTTTAAAGGTAAGGTACAATATCATATCCGACAATCTTTAATAGATTTGTAGCAATTTTATCTACACCAGCCGATTTACGTTTTTTTAGCTTTCTGAGTTCCTTCATAATTTCCTGAGAATCTATTTCAAATTTTGTTCTTCCTTCATTTGTACTTTTTGGGAGATTGATTCCCTCAGACTTATTCCCTCCCATCATTGGATGACTGTCCCTATTGGTCTCACTAAACCAGTCACTAATTATTTTTGCAATTTTAAAATCCTCAGTGACTTTAACTCCATTCTTATCTACAATTGTCTGAATACCTTCCCTTCCCTCAGTTTTCTAATATAGCCATAGAAATTTCTAGATGCAACGTTCAGTGATCCACCTGCACCAGTAATATTCTTCGTAAACCCATCCTTTGCTTCTCTCTTTGCTATTATTAATTTCTTGTCTTTGGACGTTAACTGCTTTACTCTGAATGACACTGCATGCCTCAACTTCTGTTATCGACAGAGATCAGCAAGCTTAACTAACACCTTAAATTTATTTGGTTCCTATGAATAGTTTGGACATTACTCAAAAATTGTTTTAATGACAGTTAAATCTACAGCAGCCGGCTTCACTCGCACACTCATTGTCGGCAAAGAGTGAGGGCATTGTTAGTATAGGACAATTCGTTTCTGAAATGTCCTTAAACTTGGATATTCAAATTTAACTGTTACATACAAGTATGAGCGATGACTCAGAATAAGCGACCAACATAAAAAGGAAAAGAATTCCACAAGAAACAATTCTCGTAAAAAATTGGGCAATGTCTCGTCACTGTACGGTTTCAAAAAAATTTGAGGTCTTGTTCTGAGCCAAGTCTGTACTTTACAATGTGTAACTTTCTGAAACAGCGTGGTTTTTCTTTGTAATATGGATCGCCCGTTTAAAACTGAAACAAAATCTAGTGACTTTGTCTTTATGCATTCCATGTTTTTACGTCTTTGAGTTCAGTAAAAAATATGAGATTCGCAATGGCCCAGAATTCCAGTGATGATGGCGTCAGGATTGTGCCTTATTTAGGTTAGTGACTGCTGGTGTGGGGGATACAAATAGATGATCAAAATGATACAGATTGTAGATCCACTATGGAAAAATCACAAATGTTAAAGAAATCGATGAAGCTGGTGAAACAATAACTAACTGGGGCAGACCTAGGAAAGAAGAGGTAAATGCTGAAAATATCACGAATCCAGCAATAAGGGTATTACTGGGGAACCATAGAAGTAAAATGAACAAAACAATAGAATTTGCAAATTTGACAGAGATACTCGAACCACAAGTAACTATAGGTGTAGAGTCTTGATTAAAAGAAGAAGTGCTAGACAATGAGGTTTTTTCCCAATGGTTACAGAGTGTACCGCAGAGATAGAGGAGCAGTAGGTGGAGGTTTTCATACTGGTTAGCAAAAAGTATAACAGTTCACTGATGTTGATAGATCGTTGCCATGAGTTACTTGGGTTAGATTTCTAGGGTGGTAAAAAAAGAAAAAAAAATCAGGGTGTTTGCTGCTTATCGCAGTGGAAGAATGACTGATGAAGATGAGGCTCTTTGGGAGAAATTTAATTCATACTCAGATTTCAGAGGTGAGAATAGAATGGTTATTATTGGTGGGGATCATGGGCGCCGGGAGGGGGGTGCAAGGGGGTGCACTTGCACCCCCCTGACATCCCGGGTCGCCGTCTGGGCAGTAGTAGAGCTAAAAAAGGTCGCCCAGCCCGGAAATTTTTGGGCCGATAGGGGGGAGGGCACCAATACAGCCCTGGTGCACCCCCCTAGAAGCAATCCCGCCGGCGCCCATGGTGTGGATGTAAATTTATCAGGTGTAAACTGGGTAAACAGGGGTAAACTGTAACACAAGTGACATATGTGTAAAAACCTTAATAATGGAAGGAGGTTTTATATAAGTCGTAGAGCAGTACACTAGGTTACAAAACAAGTTGGATATTTTCCCAATAAAGCCGGATGATATGTTAAAAATAAAACTGGATGGATATCTTCTAATAAGAGATTCTTGTTTGGCAGCAATTTATGTTTCAAGCGTTTGCATGATGCTTATCATACAAAATTTTGTGAGTTCTTCAATAAATTAATATTTTGATGAATTGTTGCGAAAATGACTCTGTAATATAACAAACAGTAAACAGAAAATGCATACAGGGGGAAAAAAAAGAAAAAAAGTTTTTCCAATCCTGATTCTAGTCTAGGACCTTCGAGATTTCAGAAAGCACTACAGCCAGCTAGGTCATTTGCGACAGTAATGTTAAACAGTTGTAGCACAAGGAATACATGGCCGTAGCTAAAAGGGGGGGGGGCATTGTGTGGCAATGCCCTACCTTAAAAAGTACTATCAACTAAGATAAAATGCTAAGTAGTTATTCTGTTTGTTCATAGTATGAAATGACTGAAAAAAATTTACTACTGGCGTAGTTACATGTAAAAGCTTTTGAATTAACCATGGTTTCTCACTATCATATATACTAATTCCTTATACTGCCCATAGATGCCATTTGAAGTATATGTGGGAGCTGTGCCGGTGTTGCAGTCCAGTCTATGGTTCTAGGGCGGCCCACGTCGCGTCGCATCGCAAAAAAGAGTCATCAGTCGCTTTCACAGATTCTAATGGAGTTACGCACACTACATCCCATAGAGGAAGGAATATTCCTTCCTCCATGCTACATCCCAGGCGTATTTTTCCGCCAGTGTGTCCCGATGCGCCCCGCCGCAACCTAGAGTGCGCAGTGCTGCCAATTCTACGAATTTATCCACAGATCTACGGATTGTTATAAAAAGTTAGGATTTTCGGATTTTGTTATAATATCTACGGATTTTTGCTACTTTTTATTATTTGTTGATTTTATTCCTTATATTCGTGTTTTGTAAAATTTTGAGGTTTTTGTATCAAAGCGTTACAGAATTTTCAATAATTCTGAATCGTTTCCTTGCAACCGCTCGTGTGAACCAACGACTGAAATGAAATAAAGCTTATATTTTGTTTGATTACAAATTTTATAGATCTTAAAAGAACGTAATATAGAACTATCGACGCACTCTTTATACACTATACAATCTCTTTGGCGTTGGCACGG
>JARYHS010013830.1:0-10010 GCA_031002005.1 Vandiemenella viatica | reverse complement strand
GCGCACTCTTTATGCACGTTGACACGCTCGTTGGAACGACTTACAAAGCAGCGGCTTCCGAGCATGTTTAATCGATATTCGAGAATCAAAGGGCTCGCCGTTTTTAACATTTTCTGTTACAGAAGATATGCTGAATGTAATGTCAACAAAGAAACTGTATGGTCACTAGGGAAAAATAAAAATAAACTACTTGACATAGCAGCAGTAGTGATGAAAGTGACGATGTATAAAATATGTTCGAAGATATTTTTTACTTTGAATGTAGAATATTATTTTTGTAATTTTAAAGATCTGGAAATAAATAGTATTCTTAATTTTGACTCTCTCTTCAATAATTATTGTTTCAGTCTTTCAGTTAGCGAGTCTCCAGATTTCTGTACCAAATCTACTGAAATTTTAACAGCCTTCTACGGATATTCAAAGCCAAGTGGCTGGCAGAACTGCACTAGCATTAGCACTAGCCGTTAGCATGAATTGGCCGCCGGTCGGTTTACAGATCTCATAGCAAAACATTCCTTCTGATTTATACTATGATGTTAACAAATCCCACGTATCACCAGCAATCCCTATATCCTTCCACTAACACCTCATGATAGATAAAATCTGTGAGGTGGTAGTTTCGTTATTTAATATTGCCACTTATGCGAACCTACCGTCTAATTTTAAAAGATGTGTTACACATGTTAAGCAACAATGGCATGGAATAGACAAGAGAATAATTTTTATGCTGGAATCCTCGGTACGATCTAACAAAGAAAGTTTACACTATCTACTAAACACGTTAGTATTGGGGGGGTTGTTCTGTGCTATTTCTGGAATTCTCCAGTTTTCGGGAGTCGGAAGCAATGGCGGGCTTTTGAATCAACTAGTTAGATGCCAAGGTCACAGTCCGTTGGTGGAGGAGATGGCGGGTGATTTAAAAATGCACCAATGGAGAAATAGAGGAGTACAGCCAATGACGTCATAGTCCCAGGTAGATTTTCTGTCTCTTTGTAGAGGGTTAATTTCCATGACGACATTGCCTCAGGCTACTCAGACACTTTTCTACAGGTTTAACTCCAGTGTCTCAACACGCGAGTGACGTGTCAGCCCCAGGCTCTGGCAGCCCCGGAATTCTCCATTAGTGACCGACAAGAAATGCAGGTTGCGAAATAACTCCATTACACTGCGAAACCGATCGCCTTGTGTTTTTGCCAATAGCCAGCCATTAGCAATCGACAAGGAAAGCCCATTAATCGTCCGCCATTGTGAAAGGCGCTATCACTATAGCAAACAACTCAGGCTTGTTACTGGGCGTGCGCCATTACAAAAGCAAGCACCTGGCGATTTAGCGTTAAGCAATCGGCTTATATGCTCGCAATATTGTGAAAATGGCCTGTGGCTGTAAATACGGTAGGCCAACCGATCCACGACCTCAGTGCTAGCTCATCGCTTGCAGTGCACGCTCACAGTGTTCGCTTATCGTATGCTACGATGTCTCAGGCTTATTCCGATACCGATTTTGCAGGTAAAGTTAACCACTTTAAACAATATTTTTTCGTGTGTGTATTTTAGTGAAACTACAGATTTAATTATTTATTACAGATCTTCCTGTGCTAACCGCTTCATAGATTGAGGACTTTTATTTCAAACCGTAAGTTAACTTTCTTTTCTTAACTGTATTAGTTTAAGCTTTAGATATATGTTAAGAATCGCTTTCTTTTCTCTGTTTCAACAATTATCTCTCAGCAGCGTGGTGAACAGTTGGTGGGTGCTCCTAGTGGTAAATTTTAATATTTTATAATTTTATCTTTGCTTGAAATTAAATATTTGCTGTAGATTTTTTTTCGTGTGTCTGACTCTATACATTTGTTACAGAACTTCCTGTAATCCCTTCTTCTGAGCTGGTGAACTATTTTGCGAACTTTTAAAAAAATTATATCTATTAAGACTGACTTTTTTTCTGTTTCCGCAGAGTGTCCTCAGGGCCATAGTAAAAAAAAAACCAGTGGGTGCCTTTACTGGTATGTTTTTATCTATGTGAAACTATAGACCTGTTGTAGATATTATTTAACTTTTTTTCTTAAAATTTTTAGTTTAACCTTTACTTGTATATCAAGACTGATTTGTTTTCTTTCCAGCACTATAGTTAGAAACCAGTGTCTGCCACTAATAGCAAGTTTTAACTTTTTGTTACGTGAAACTATAGATAGTAGATATTTTTAACGTGTGTGTGAAACTACAAATTTTAGTATTTGCTATAGATCTTCCTGTAATATCATCAGCGGTGATTGAGGACTTTTCAGTAACCTTAAATAATTTTTGCTTGTTTAATTGTAGTTTATAATTTTTATATGTATTAAGACTAATTTTCTTTTCTATTTTCCAAGTGAGAAGCTTGAGAGCCGCTAGTGGTAAGTGTTAAATCTTATACATCTTTTTTTTTTACCAATGTATTAGTATCTCTTTTCGAAAAACTCTCTGTGTTTAGTTACAGATCTACCAGAGATTGGCCGCAAAAGAAGGAAAATTTCAAGTGATAGCCTATCCAAAAGGATGAAAGTTACAGGTTATGTATTTTTCTTTTCATTAACATATCTTACACTTAAAACATTGAGAGCACGAAATTTGGATTTGTTGTTTTTTTATGATTGCAGATGATTTATAAACCTTTCTCACCGCCAGACCTGGAAGCTTTGTGGGGTATACCTACAATTCTGCCTGAAGCAAGCACGATCGCGTGGGCAGACCCACTGGATAAAAATCTGCTATGTTGTTAGCCATTGAGGCTCTGTGGGCCAAAGATGAGAACCCATCGCAGTGACTGCCCAACACACCAGTAACTGGATCTGGTGTTAGTTCTAATGTAGGACAAACAGGTGAGCCAAGTGCTACACGACAAAAGCCAATACTCAGGGGGAGTGCTTACTGGAATAGGTTACTTCACATTTCTAAATTCTGAAAATTTTAAAGATCTAAGAGGTTTTAATCAGAGCATGTTTTTACAATTTTGGAAGAGCAAATTTCCGCGATTAATTTATATCCTTCAACTCCGTCTGTAAAATTCCAGGTGGGGTTGGATTGCCTTTTCCAAATTCAGAAGCATGATGACGTTAAATTAATCATATTTGTTTTATGCCTAAGATGGGCGAGCTCACATTAAACACTACCTTGAAAAGATGGTATGAAGTCTATGTGTTTCAAGATGTCATAAAGAGATTTAGTGAATTCAAGGACACGAATGGTGGTAAATGCCTCGATCAAATTAACTCATTCGACATCAATGTTGCTAAATTCGAACCGGTATATCGGGTCTCTTCATTTATAGCACTGCCACCCAATATCCAAGCAAAGAATGCAATTATCAATGTTAAAAACAGTGTTGATTTTTGTTTTATTTGGATGATCCTGGCATTTCACGAACACCCGAATATAGTCAGCCATTCTATTAAAGTACGTTTCAACTGTGAATTAAATTTTTTGGGCATAGACTTTCCCATAAAATTGTCTGATATTCATAAATTTGAGAAGCAAAATTCTAAATATTCGGTCAATGTCTACAGCGTAGAACAAGATGGTATTAACTAGCCGGGCGACAATGGTCGGATTCTTGGCTTCGAGGCATGGGGGCCCCTCCAGCAGGGCCCGCTCTAGCGGTATTGCCGCCCCGGACAAATAGACAAATTGCCGCCCCTTAAGATTATGTATAATTATATATTTTTTTTAAAAAAATAATTAATTTTCAATCTAATAAAATATTTAATTTTAAATTTTAATAAAATCATATATTCATAAATAAACTTATTGAATTTTGATCTAGCGGCACAAAATAGAGAAATTAATTATGAAATATCTGTACATAGCCATAAATTAACCATATTTTTACGTTTTTAAATGCTTTTACAGATGGATATTATCACACAAACAATCTAAATGCAATTATTTTGAAAATAAAACAAGATTACTTCAAATACGCTAAAATCACAAAAAAAACTTATTTTCTTACTTTCAAGTTGTGAAATTTTTATTACATCTTAAAATTTACTTCATCAGCAATTTCATACTCAATTGCCAAAAATGGCTAAATCATTAAATTATCAATTTCTTGGTTTTCGTAAATGCTTAGCAAGGCGTCGTATACATCTCCCAAATGAAATTTTAAAGGTTTTAATGCCTCTATCCGCTCTATCCTACTCTCCGATCTAGTGTCACTCCATGTTTTCAAAGTTGAACCCTGAACATGCTTTAAAAGTATTGCCCATCGAAAAGTAGATGCCAGAAAGAATAAATATATTTTTGGACCATGTTGAAGAAATTAGCGGCTTCCAAGGATGCTTTTGCCATTAATAACAAGATTGAGAGAATGGCTACTACATGGAACATTGAATGCTCGCGAATTATATTGTTTAATTCTAAATTGCACTCCTGCTTTATTGCCCCTCATATTGGACCCGTTGTCAGTCCCAGTCCTCTGATATCCTGCAAATTTCAACACAAGTCATTCAGTTCTCCAACTATAATGTCAGACATTTGTTTTCCTGTGATCTTTCGACTGGTAAGGAGCCTTAAAAGCTTTCATTAATTTTAATTTCATCATCAGGATTAAATTTATTAGCTGAAACATATTTGATTACAAGAGTAATTTGCTGTATCTTACTAAAGTCAGGAGTACAGTTTAAAATTATGGAAAAATATTTGATTTTTTTAAATTCATTAATAACATGAGACTTTACACTTTGATGCAGCAGATCTACTATCTCGGTTTGTATATTTTTCCCAAGATATTGAGCTTTAGTCTCTACTTTTTGGAGCACTCAACGGACGTGCTCTTCCATAATGGGATCGTATTCAGACAGTAACTCAACTATTTTTAAGAAATTACCGTTATTATGCTCAAACAACTTGTCGCTTGTACCTTGAAAAACCAGTCAACTTTTACCAAGCATTTTGGTAATTGCAATGATTCTTAGAAGCACCTCATTCCAATGATTTATTTCGGCATTAATAACTCTTTGAGTGGCAGCATCTACAGTTTTACAACAATTTAATCTTTTTTGCCTGAATATGATTTTTCGAAATTTCATGTTTTAAAGTTTGGTAGAGGTGCTTCCAATTTTTAAAACCCTCCTTTGAGAGACAACTAACTAAACAACTGAAAATTTTGCAACAGAAAACAGTAAACGCAGTAGCTAATCCCGCAATATTTGCTCTGCGTTGCTGAAAGTTCGTGCATAATATTTTGCGCTAAAACGTCGATCTGTGTCATTGGAAGGGAAATTTGTGATTATAAAATAGTTTAGGTGGACCTTGCCTTACTAAAAAGCTTCTTACGACGTCTCATAAAATTCTTGGCCACAAAGTTTTAGAACGCCTTCTGTGAGTCTCACGTTGGTGTCAGTTCCAGTTGGTTTACAAACTTCGTTCATTTGTTCGCTATTATTCTCTGACGATTCTATACTTCTTTTGTATCCCGACCTGATTTGGATTCTAAGATGTGTTTTGGTAAACCCTGAATACAGTATATTTTTTTAACGCGCCAGATTTATTTCTGCCTTTACGCTTCCTTTGCCAACCTTCTTTTTTGTACTGGTAACCAGATAGTTTTCTTTGACCGTCAGACATTTTGGAAGAGGCATGCACGTAACTCAGACAATGTACACTATAAAATAATATAAAAGTAAATATTTATCCTTGCTCTAAATAAGCTAAAACCATAACTAAGATAAATTATTGTCAGTCGATATAATAAAATATTTAGGGTAAAGGAAACAAAGAAACTGCCGGGAGGCACTGAAAATAAGATAGGATAGGGAAAATCAACAGAAACCCGTCACTTAACACAGATGAAGGCAGGAGGGCGAGACACGTAAAAACACAAAAACAAAAGAATTGCACAATATTTCGACTTTAGTCTTAATCATGTGGGAGGCGAGACGTATGGCAGGGGGAAAGATGTGGTCACATCCCAACCCGCCACATGATTCATATTGTGCAATTCCTTTGTTGTTGTGTTTTTACGTGTCTCGCCCTCCTGCCTTCATCTGTGGTAAGTGACGGATTTCTGTTTATTTTCCCTATCCTATCTTATTTTAAAAAAATATTTATGCACAACACAAAATATTTTCCATACCCTGTGAACATAAAGAAAGTCTAGTGTTACTACACAGTCAAAGCTTATTCGCGGATGATACTATCCGTAAATACAGAAACCGTGTATACAGAATGGCAATTTCTATAGGCTTAAACAGAATAGGTTCCAAGTTCACAAACAAAAAAAATGATGTTGTGGAGTGATTGTCACGCAATGCACTTATTAAACCAAGTGACAAAGTTATTCACATTCACTTAAATAGTTAATGAATTTCTTTTTGTTGAGACGATTTACAAATGCAGCAATTAGAGTATCTGTAAACCGCATTCGTATATATAATAAACATCATGGATTATTATATATTAGCAGTTAGCATTCGAAATTAATTATACTAATGGTATGTGAAGTAACTAATCGGTAATCAGCAGCTGGTAATATTATTTATTTATTAATGATTGTAACTATTGTCCCTCACCCACTAAACTACAGTATTTTCACAAGCGATCAAAGCTAGCGTATGTAATTTAACCCATCCAAAACACTTACAATGCCTTTACGGTATCTAATTTGTACAACAAATCTGTGAGGCTCGGATTACGAGAAGAAATTATTATGCAAATTATTCCACTTCGATTTCCAATAATTAAGATCCATATTGATTTGGTTCATCAATTCAATAAAATAAATACTCAGCATCTCCCGCCAAGCACTATCGATGCCATGTATTAGAGCCTAACTGCAATTAAGAAAAACACTCCTTTTCGCCGTGTCTAGTAACTTGTGGGCAGTATAACGTCGGAATCAGTGCAGGTTGCCGAGTGCAGGTGTAACAGCCTCACCTACCGCGCTTATGTTGTGCGCTTTTGTCGTTGTGCGCCTATGTCGTATATCAAACTAAATAACAGTTTAATCATAGATGTACTTACCTTCATAAATTATGAAATCCTGAAATAAATTTTATGAACTTCCACTTATCACTAATAACGTAATAGTAAGACTAATGCTGTTATGTAATGAAACCACTTTTGTAATTAGCAATAATAAGCAAATTGAGACAACAACGCGTTCTACTCGCGTGCTAAGGCCCTATTCACACAGAAGAGACGTAGCGCGGGACTTCGGGCTGAGACATGGCTCGGACGCGGCGCATTTTGAAGTTGCTCCTATGGCAGAATTCACACAGAGGCGGCTGGGCAACGGCGAGCCCCTTTGAGGTCCGCGCCCCGTCTCTTCGAAGTCTCTTGGGACGTACCAAAAATAGCTAAGAACTGTAAGTTTTTAACGAACGAAAAAATCGGAATATGGATTTTTTTTTTATTAATTGGGTATTTAACCCATTAATATTATTAATATTTTTTTTACACTTACAGCCGAAATGGCGCCCCTAAATTTTAGCGCCCCGGGCAAATGCCCGGTTTGCCCCCCCCCCTAGAGCGGGCCCTGCCTCCAGCCGGGGTGATCGGGGCCCCCATCAGCCGGCGGGCCCGGGTACATTTGATCCGCTTACCCCCCCCCTAGCGCCGGCCCTGACTGCCGGATTAATAATTTGTTGCAGTTAGTCATCCTATTATATAAAACGCTAATGTGGCGTCTGCGTGCGTCGTCTATAGCTACTTCACCTATTGGCTAACGAACGGCCAATCATCAACCATCCATATTACATTCGTACCACCATCTTGCTTTTCGTTTATTTACAGCTAGACTGCAGAAATTTATATAAGGAGAAGATTCAATATTTACGCTATTTTATCAGTTAGACGCAGAAATTCATAGTAACAGGGATTCAATATTGACACTATCTGTATCAGTTATCAAAACTAGGTTAAACCATAACCTAAGAATTTTTTTGGCAGACGATAAGACACAATGAAGTTTATTAAAAACTCGGAGAAAGTTTACACGAAACGTACGTAATCGCGCAATGTATCAGTCAAATAAATAACAGTTATCCGTTTTCGAAATTATAAAAATGCATTTATTTAAATAAAATATAACCAAATATTCTGATAATCCTAACCAGAATAAGGTACTCATATCAGGAAAGATATAATTAAAAATGATTTCAATTTATAATTCGCAATTCAACAAAGGTATTCTTGCAGCCAAATAGCGGCGAGCAGAGATAGAAAATTAATGCGAAGGCGATCATACGGTACTAAGCTCTGTTACTAAGTTACAGTTGGTACGTTCGTTTAAATTTACATGTTGCTTTTTGTTTATTTATGACAACTAGATGCAAAAATTAATGCAAGGAGAAGAGTATTCCATGTTTGCGTTATTTTATCTGTAGCAGTTATAAGAACGAGGTTAAAACATAACCTAAGAATGTTTTTGGCAGATGATAAACAATGAAGTTAATTAAAAACTCGAAAAAAGTTTACACCATATTTACGAATCATGAAATGTATCACCGAGATAAATGACCGTTATCCGTTTTTGATATTATACTTTCCGTCATTAAAGTAAAATGTATTTATTTAAATAAATCATAGTCAAATACTCCGATAATCTAACCACAGTACTCATATCACGATGATTTAATTAAAAATGGTCGATATTCGCTTTTTCATGCAATCTTTTCCAGAATAAATTCAGACTACCACCATAGGTGCTGCCTGTTGTTATTCATATGAGGGTAATAAAAGCTATGATTTTCTAATGCAATGTTAATGTAGATTGGGGCTAAGTTGACCAGAATCGCAACTGACACATTTTGTTACAGCATAATTCGCTCTGAAATGAGTTTTACAAACCATTAACTGTTTCATAAGCACCATGTTACTGGAAGTATTATTTACTACTGGGGAAAGAAGTTTCATATTTATCGTGCTGAATTGTGCCCTGGACCAGGAATAAAACTGATATTACATTGACAGCAAAAGTTTTTGTGGGATTCCTAATTTGTTTTCAATTTTATTGGTTCTATACTTCCATCGTCAATAATTCAGTAGAAGTTACTTACTGTATCGCTATGTGAACTGCAAATGAAATATATAGAACATTACAAATCCAGGCCATTAGCATTATGTAATAACAATTCCGTATAATTAACCAACTAAAAAAAAATGAACTGCCAGGATATTGCATTCAAACCGGGCTCGAAGCTAGTTCATATATATATTTTCAATGAAGGAAGGCTCAGTTTATCATAATTCCATTTAATAACAATGATTCCTAAAGCTAAACCAACACCCGTCATACAATCTACACGAGTTGTTTGTTTAAGACTTCCTTTCCGAAAAATTGCGGGTACATGAATTGGTAATCTGATCTGACGAAGCGACGTCTACTTTTTCAATAAGTTTTGAGTTAATCTGTCTGTTGATAATGACCAGCGAGTTGTACCGGGAAATCCAAAGCACGTATATTTAATGTTCTCCATGGAATTTTAATCTTTCATTAAACTTTCTTGATAGTAAATAATTTTATAAAGTTATTGCCTTTTTTGGTATCAATCAGCCCCGTTACAACATCTGTGCACTATTTCACTATAATCTGTGCACTATAATCTATATAGGAATATGTTTCTTCCTAGGTGTATACCGCCATTACGCATTACAGTCCGGAAACGGAACTATGATAACTTCGTGTGATCTCGAGGCCTTCTTGCCAGCTTCTAATTCCGCCTCCGTCGTAGGGGACTAGTCTAGCTTGGTAAGGGTGGTGGTGTGGTATGGGACCCACAATATGGGCGTCACATTCAGGATTACAAAGAGCAGCTAGACATTTTTGCGGAAATTACCACAGTAACCCACATGCCGAATAAGTCATTGGAAAGCAGAAAGCGGGTAAGGAGTGTATTTGGTATTAAAGGCTTATAATCGCGATAATTCATGATTGGATATTACTGGAAGGATTAGGAGTTCTACGTGAAACATAAGCATCAGCTGCCACTAAAATTCAGGCGAAAGAGAGCGGGAAAATTTTCATTTGTAAGTAA
>JARYHS010013829.1:0-62195 GCA_031002005.1 Vandiemenella viatica | reverse complement strand
GAGTCAACACTCAGCCGGTGAGTTTCAGTACACGTGCAGCGTTATTTCGAATTCTTCGGATCATTTGTTTTCAAATCCAGTTAACTAATAACCAGAGGGTCTTGTTGCAACGACAACTTAAATTCAAAGTAATCCTGTATTATACAAAGAAATATCAAATAATTCAGAATACATCTCTGGTTGCTAAAGATAATACAAAACAATAAACTGCAATACAGTGTGGTTATTTATATAAATAAAAATGAAATGCTGTTCGTTGGTAACCACATTACATGAGAACAGCTGGAACGATTGTCTCATTTTTTTTCAAAAAAATTTTTATATTAGTGGGAATAATATATAATTACGAAGTCTTTCTCGGCGTTGACAATACAAGTAATGCTCTCGGGTGACTAGCCGAGTTATAGAAGTGTTATAATAGTCACACAATATTTCGGCACTCTGAATCGTTGGCGCCATCTTCCGGTGAAGTGAGGTCAGGAACATGCGAAGCTCCATCTTCGCCAGTCTCAGCATTAAAGTTGGTCGGTTGGGGGTTGTTGTCCTGAGACATTTCCTCCCTCAGTCTTCTCTTGAGTGGTCTTCTCTTCACTTCTGATTGGTCGTCTTGGTGGCGTATTATTAGTTGGTCCTTAGCGCTCCGTCAGCACCAATGGCCTGCTATGTTTGTCAGCGGCAGTTTCATATTCGCCGAGACAACTGACCAGTGGATTGGCAGAGTGATGTGCTGCTCTGTAGAATTTATAGGCATGTTGCCGGAACCTGTCAATGAGCTTCTCTGTTCCCGACGCCTCATGGACTGCGACGGTGGGGAAACGGTTGGCAGATGTAGTGCCCGCTTCAGTGTTCTGTTTTGCAGCACCTGCAACTTTCTCAGGTGGCAATTAGCAGCGTACCCCCAGACGGGGCAAGCATATTCAATTACCGGCCTAATCAAGGAGCAATAAATGGCAACTCCTAGGTGAGGTACCAACGAACTTTCCCGATTAAGTATAGGGTAAAGAGAATGGAGCCGAGCACTTACCCTTTGCCTGATGTCCTTGATGTGAGCTCGCCATGTGCTGAGCTGGACCAGATTCCCGCTGCTAACCTCTGATTGGTCGGCTGTGGAACCAGTCGTAGCAGGGGTCGATGCCAAGGAGGAGTTACGGCTAGATTTGATGTCCTTTTTCACATGACATATAGCGGATGGGCTTAAAATCACCGCTCCTTCGAAGAAAATATCCGAAAACAAGCCTTCACGATAAATTGTTTTTTTTTTTTTTTTTTTTTCACTGCCTCAACGGCTTTTGTAGCCCCGCTACTGTGTGTAGCTTAATCTACAGTTTCAACTAATTATTTGGGTTCGCTGTGATGCACGTTGGGGAAAAACCCGGCTTTGACCGTTAAACGGTCTTTATGGGAAACCCTTCCTTATTCTTACTAAGGATCGCTTGTGGTAGTGATCCTTTAAATCGGTGTCATAATGATACTACGTGGTACTTTAAATTTGTGCCATTCCATTGGGAGTACTATACCCACTGACTCCAATCTGTCTACTTCTGGGCGTATAGTGTCAAGCCTGGTGAAAAATTTCTCTGCTTGTCGAAAGATTTCTGCTTGGATGGTAGGCATATTGGTGATCACATGAAGAAGGTCTATTGGCGTGTAGGTGCTCGCATGACTTATCATCTTAAGCATCTATTCTGCACTCTTTGTAAGTGCAGCAGGGTAGATTTGCATGCAGTTCCCCAGACCTGGCAACCGTACATAATGAAAGGTAAGACAACGGATTTATATATTCTTATTTTTGTTTCAGTTTCAAGTCATTGCTCAAGAAGATTGGTGTCAGATTTTAACCACGGCTAGGGCTTTTTTTCTTCTGTCGAGGACATGTTGGCGAAAGAGTAGTTTGCGGTCTAGCGTTATTCCCAGGTACTGGTGCTCGGTAACCCAGGGTAACCTTACCCCCATTAGTTCCAGTTGTCTTTGTAGGTTCGGTTGTTTAGTGGAGAAGTACACTGCGGCACATTTAGTTGGATTCACTTTCACCTTATTTTCACGACACCAGAGACTAAAGGCGTCTAGGCCTGCTTGGGCGTTGGAGATATTCCTTTCGTGGTTTCCTCCGGTTGCGTAGATGAACGTGTCATCAGCAAATTGTGCAACATGAACGTTGGGCGGGGTTCGTATGTCATTGACATCAATGGTGAACAGATGTGGCGATAAGGCGGATCCCTGCGGTAAGCCCACGTTAATAGTGAAGATGGATGACTTTTGGCCTTCTATTTGGACGAAGAACCTCCTGTCCTTGAGGTAGCTTGCTATGAGGGCAATGTAGCAGTCGGGTATGTCGGTGTGATGGAATAGCTTGTCTATTAGTTTGGTGTGCCACACTTTATCATAAGCTTTTTCAATGTCGACAAAGATGGCGGCTGTCGACTTATTCCAATTAAAACCTTTGCTGATTTGCTCGGTAATTCTTACTAGCTGACAGGTGGCTCCTACTCGGCTTTGGAAACCGAACTGTTCTTTCCTTATAGTTTGTCCAAAATCTAGGCTTGCTTTAATTCTCTTCAGAAGAATACGTTCCAGCAGCTTGGAGGTAGCCGAGAGTAAGCTAATAGGTCTATAATTATTCGGAATTGTTTTGTCTTTACCCCTTTTGGGCAGAGCTATGACCTTAGCCGTTTCCATGCTGAAGGAAAGTAATGTTGTAGGAGGCAAGCGTTGAAAATTCTGGTGAGAAGTACCAGACCTTTCTTTGGCAGGTTCTTAAGGTGACTATTGCCTACGCCATCGATTCCCGGTGACTTCTTTCTGGCTAATTTCTTGATGACTGTTCTCACTTCACCGGGTTGTTGTTAATTCTGGCTGGTCAGAAGGAGGTCTGCTTAGCCTGTCCTCTACTCGCTGAATTGTTGCGGCCTCCGCCTGTTCTTCCTCTGGAGGTTAAGGGTAGACCACTTCTGAATGTTGGGCGGCGAAGTGCTCTGCCAGAATTTCCGCGCTTTTCCTAACGGCAGAAAGCATGGACCTGCCGGGCCCTGATATTGGTGAATTCCGCGTCCTTTGGTTCTTTAAGGATCGAATTAGGTTCCCAGGCTTCCTTGTTTTCTAATAAGAGATGGGACATTTTTATCTTCCCATCTTTCTGATCTTCTCTCCTTTAGGCGCGGCCGTGAGTTGGCGGGAGAAAATGGGCGGTATCTACGGCGGTCGGCAGGGTCACGGAAACGTTGCCAGAGAGTCCTGTAACGGTTTCCTTAGGTATCTGAGATCTTCAAGTATGGCTGGTAGTTCATGATAAGCGTTGTTGTGAATGATGGTGGTGGTAACGGATGCATTCCGTTCGGCTTCTTTGATAGTAGTGTTGAAGTGGTTTATAGCCTTCTCGATGCAATCAGGCGATGATACATTGAAGGTGGTGTTTATTTTATTGTGAATCTGTCTGGCGAAGTAGTTCCAGTTTATTTCTGTTACTTTTTTATGGCTGTTTTGTGGTAAAGAAAATTCTTGAGCTGAAGCACGACTGGATTGTGGTCTGACGAAAGATCTCTCATGTTTGAAGGTGGATGTCTTGAATGATGTTTTTTGCCACGACAATGTCGAGGACGTCCGGGTGGACGTTGCGGCGGTTTGGAATATATGTAGCCTCAGTGGGTCCGTAGACTTGTATGTTCCACCTTTCGGATAGTTGATACAGTAGCTCTCTTTAGCATTGGAGGTGCGTGAGTTCCATGCTGTGTGCTTGCTATTTAAATCACCACCTATTATAATTTTGTTTCCTTTTGATAGGATTTCGTCCAAGTCATGTTCAGTCAGGGCTCTGTTTGGTGGCAAATAAACTGATGAAAGGATTATGTGTCCTTCTTTGGTGTGAATTTTTTACAGCCGTTGCTTCCATTTCCACCAAGTTGACAGTTGGGATTAACGCATGAGTTAGAGAGTTCCTGATTGCAATTGCTGTACCACCGCCACGCTGGCCTATTCTGTCCGATATGTAGATTTGAAAGCCTGCTAGTCTAAAGGTGTCCTTGGGTTTAAGGTGTGTTTCTGCCAGCAGAATGACGTTAATATTGTGCCGGTTCGAGAAATCTAGTAATTCTAGCTTTTATTTTTTATTCCATTTGCGTTCCATATTACAATATTTATGTCAACTGTGAAGACGGAGTTCTGGCCATTATTTCAGCATGGCCATAACACCTTCCATGAACGCAAAGAGTTTGGTAAACTTGTCTTTGGCACTGTTGACTTTTTTCATTGTTCTTCTCATTGTAGTAAGGAATTTCTTCATATCTAGGAAATCGACTTGACTATCAGACTCCTCTTCATCTTCTGATTCTATATGTCTACTCTTGTTTCTCCTAGAGCCTTTCAGTGTTTCAGCGAAGGAGTGGTAGCCTTCTGTTGTCTTCTTTTTTGGTTCACTTTTCTGGTCTGTGCTGTTTTGCTTCCTACTTTGGCTCTTAGAATCATGTTCACTTGTTTTTATGCTGTGCCGTTTGTGTAGGATATTTTGGGTTTCGTCGGTTTTCAGTTTTGGATTTGGAGGCTTTACTATCTTCTGATAGATGGGACAACCTCTCCACGAGGCTGCATGATCCCCGTTGCAGTTGATGCATTTAGCTTTTTGGCTGTTAGGGATAGTGCAGTTCTTGGTTGAATGCAGCCCTGCACATTTTACACACCTGGCAGGAAAGTTGCAGTAGTTTGCGGTGTGTCCATGCCGTTGACATTTAATGCATTGAGGAGGGCAGTTTAGGTTTCTGTAGCGTTCTATTTTGACTCTTGTGTAGAGAATTGCGCGAACATTATAGATCGCGTCTGATTCTGCACCAGGTCTCAAGGTCACTGCAAAAGTAGCGAGTGGGATAAGCTCTCTGGTTTCTTGGTTCCGCTTTTTAAATTGATGAACAGATAGAACGGCAAAACCCTTGGATGCCAAATCTTCTTGAATGCTGTCTGTTGTGATTGATGGTGGCAGGCCTTTGATGACCACCTTCAGTGGTCTCTCATCTGGCATTTGGTGGCTGAAATAGTCTATTCTATGGTGTTTGAAGAATTTTAGAAGGGTTTGGTGATCCTCTTTGTTGTCTACAAAGTATTTTAGGTGACCGTCGCTGTACACAACTTTTAGACCCCCTGTTAAGTGGCTTCTTAAGGCTTGATTCATCTCCAGATACTTCTGAACTTCCTTGATCACTACCGGAGGAATTCGTTCCCTTTTTGGGGCTTGATCAGCTGCTGTATTGGACTCATTTTCCGTGGGTCTTGTTTGCTCCAACTGTTCCGATGTAGGTTGAGAGCTGGCTGTTATCTGCTCTGGCTGTTCATTGTCCTCCAAGGAGGCGAATCTATTGCTGGTTTCAATTTGAGAACTGGTCTTGATAAACTTTGCATGCTTATGCGGATTTCCTTTGCGCTTCCTCTTCCCTTTAACAGTCTGGAAGTCATTTGTTGGCTCCGGCAGACTGGGGAAATCTTCTTTTTTCTTTAAGAACTCTTTTCTTCTGTCACTCTGATGGCTAATGACTGACTGAGTCTGTTTCTCATCTTCTGAATCTGAAGAGTCGGCCTGCTCCGAGCACTCCATTTCGGAGGCCGAAGGTGATCTCGGGTAATCTTCACTGTCCTCTTCTTGAGCCGACGGCGATCTCCGTCTCGGCGAATTCGATCCTGACGCCATGCTGTGCACGAAACGCCAATGGCGTTTCGGACACTCGTTGCCTACTGGAGTGTTGTTCTGGTCCTTCGTTAACACCGCAAGGTTACCCGAACCAGCACACACCCTACAAAGCGCGCCCGGGGGTTCCTCTCCGCACGGAAAGAGGGCCGTGGGGCGGTAATACCCTATAGCCTCGAAGGGGGGGGGGCGGGTGGGACCCTATAGTCTGACGACAACTGCTTGCTAGCGCCTCGCCTCAACAACGTCGCGTCCCTCGTGCCGACTCGTCTCAGTGTCTCTGTGTAGGTGTTGTCTGTGAGGACTTTCTCTTATGGCTGCGGGACCCCATATTGGGGCCGCTGCGGATTGTACTGCTACAGGGAGGTCCGATTTTCGTCAGTCTGTCAGTTTGGGAGTGTTACACTGGCCTTTCGTTGGCACCGGTAGGTATCAGGGCCAGATGCAACCCTACACAGCACGCCTGGGGGTTCCGCTCAAAGAGCGGGCCGTGAGGCGGTATATCCCTATAGCTAGGTGGTGAGTAATAAGTCAGTCTGATATAAAGGTCTGCCTATCGGTCAGACGACAAAATTTGCTTATGCGGCGATGTCCAGAGGTTTCTGGGACGCCGGTCATGGAAGCGATGCGTCAGCGGCGTTGCCGAGGCCCGCACGACGCGAGGCGCCCGACTCTACTGAGCACCAGCTAGGCATCATCATCATCATCCGTCAACTATCTGAGCAAAGCTCATAATATCTTTCGTGAGCCAGGATACCCTATGTCACGTGTCTGGTTTGCTTTTTCTGACTTGGCTTGCTGTAAATGTCATGAGGTTGTATTGGAGTCTAATTTGTAGACAGTCTTGGAATGAGGACGGTGATTAGCTGGGTGAGCAGCGTCACCACCGTCGTTATCTGGTCGTCGGATCCGGTACGGCAGGCGTGGCAGGTCCCCTCCGGCCGACCTTCCAGTTGGCCGGCTGGCTGCCGTCTGGATCCTGGAGCCGTCGTGGGCCGGTCTTGGCGACGCGGTGCGGACCGCGTATGGAGCCCGCGCGTTGTCGCCTGTCTGTCGGTGTGGGGCGGCTTACTGGAACTGGTCTCCGGCTGGGCTCTCTTGGGCCCCGTAGCAGCTTTAGGGCGATGCTTCGCCTTCAGCTGCTTCTTCATTTCGCAGCCAGAGAAGCAAGCTGCGTGGTTCAGGCCACAGTTGCAGCAAACTGCTTCTTCCCTGGCTGTGGTGCAATCGGCCGCACGATGATCCGCCCCACATCTGGTGCATCTGCGCCGGTTTTTGCAGTCCCTAGCCTCGTGCCCAAGGAGCTGTGGCATTGATGCCAAGGCCTCAGGGCGCTTGCCGGCCCTCCGCCATTCACTGCCATTATTTTCTTGGCAGTCTACTTTGGAGTTCTTGTCTCTCGACATTTTCTCCTTATTCATTGGATGGTGCATTACGTCACTTTGGGTGTGTCGTATTGGTTGGCGTTATGTGATTAGCTTTTTATTTTGTCTTTTTAATGTTGCCTGAGCAATGCTAACGGTCTTCTGTGCCGGCCGGTGGGAACTTCATATCGACCGAGCACGCTGACCAGTGGGTTGTTACTCGTCTCAGCTTTCCGATAAAACGCCGTAGCGAGTGCTCGGAAGCGGTCTTTAATGGGTGGTACGCCTGCCGCCTCGTGCAGCGCCGCAGTCGGGAAGCGCGATGGCAGGTGTAGGGCGCGCTTCAGCGCCCTGTTCTGGATGACTTGAAGCCGGTTGACGTGTTTGTCCGCCGCGTAGCCCCACACTGGGCAGGCGTACTCAAGAAGTGGCCTGACCAGTGTGAGGTAGATCTTCACGCCCAGTGCAGGTGGAAGCGCACTGGTCCTGTTCAGCAGAGGGTAAAGATCATGCAGTCTTCCGCTGGCCCTCCTGCGTACTTCATTTATGTGTGATTGCCACGTGAGCTTGGAGTCGAGTGTGACTCCAAGGTATTTTAACGTTGTCTTCCATGGAATGTCTACTCCGTGGAGTTTCAGTACTGGATCCGCGTGGTTCCTGTTCCTCGGACCGTATTTCCTAGTGATGACAATCGCCTGGGTCTTCGCGGCGTTTACTTCTATACGCCATCTGCGTGCCCAGGCCTCCGTCTGCTGGAGTATATCTTGTAGCCTTCTGGTGGCGATGGCTCTGCTACGGCTGCTGGTGACATAAGCTGTGTCATCAGCGTAGGTAGCCGTCTGCACTCGGACCGCCGTGGGAACGTCGGCCGTGTAGAGGGAGTAGAGTGTTGGACCCAGTACGGACCCCTGAGGGACTCCTGCCATGATGCGCCTTCGCGTTGAAGTTTTCCCGTCGACTCTTACATGAAAAGTTCTTCCAAGCAGGTACGAACGGATCATCTTCACTAAGGGCCCCGGGAAGCCTTGTTGGTACAGTTTAAGTAGGAGCCCTGTGTGCCACACCGAATCGAATGCTCTTGCGATGTCGAGCGACACGAGGGCACAGTATTCCTTGTGCAGGAAAGCTCGTGTCGCGGACTCCACGATGCGTAGCACCTGTTGTGACGTGGAGTGGCCACGCCGGAAGCCGAACTGATGCGCGGGTAGGATGTTATTCGCCTCGATGTAGGAGTTAATCCTTTTCAGGAGCAGCCGCTCGAAGATCTTACTGACGGATGGCAAGAGGCTGATCGGCCGATAGTGCTGAGGAAAGATGGGATCTTTCCCGCTCTTGTGTACCGCCACGACTTCGGCGTGTTTCCACCGACGTGGGTACCTCTTCGTAAGCAGGATTCTGTTAAATAGGTTCGCTAGGTACACCGAGGCCTCAGGCGGCAGGTTCCTCAAGCACCGATTTGGAATCCCATCGTGGCCGGGTGCTTTGTCCAGCTGCAGCTTCGCCAAGCAACTAGCCACCTCCGCTGGGGAGATCGGTTCTATTTGCTCTTCACCATCATCAGCGTCGAGATATACTCGTAGACGGCGTCGAGCAGCGCGCAGTTCCCGGTCATTTACGTTTACATCAGATGGGCGGAAGTTTCTTTCGAAGCTGTCAGCCAGGGCATTGGCCTTGGCCGCTGGCTTGTAGACGAGCCCATTCACGCCGTGCAGAGGTGGGATGCGCTGTTTTCTCTTAGTGAATTTGCGGGTCTGCTCCCACATGGTTCCATCATCAGGCTTGAGCGACGATACGCGGGCATCCCACTCCCGGTTCCGGTGCTCGACCAGTGCCGCTTTCAGTTCCTTCTGTAGCCTGTTAAGGAGTCTCTTGGTCACCGGATTTCTGGTAATTTTCCACTCCTTGCTGACACGGTTCTTGTGCCGGATAGCCGCGATTAAGTGTGGTGGAAGCTGTTGCGTAGCAATTGGTCTTCGGTTGCGCAGAGGTGTGGATGCTGACGTGGCGTCCTTGACTATTTCTTCGAAGGCGCGCAGTGCCGCATCCACGTCTTTCGACTCGCTGGTTGGCTAGAGCGGTAGAGACGAGTTGTCGGTAGCTTGCCCAGTCAGTGTTGCGGAAATCTGGGTGAATCTCTTCTGTTTCCTGCCACGGTCCAACATCCACTGCAACTATCACCGGCGAATGGTCAGACGACATCCGGTTGATAGTGGTCGCGTCGATGAATCCAGTGAGGCCTTTGGTCACCGCTATGTCTATGACATCCGGCCGATAACCGCTGGCTGGGAAGTGTGTAGGCTCTTCTGGGCCCCACACACACATGTTTGTGTCTGAGGGCTAGGCGTCTCAGTAAGTTGCCAGCTGGATTCTTGATTCGACTGTTCCAATCGGGGTGTTTCGCATTGAAGTCACACCGATCAGAACCTTCCCCCTGATTGTCGCCAGCGCGGTGAGATCGGCTTCCACCATCTGCCTGGTGGGGGGCCGGTAGACTGCCACGACCGTAAGTTTACCGGTAACAGTGGTAACCTCTACTCCGACGGCTTCTATTTGCTGCATTGGCGGTAGAATCACTTGGCAGTGCGGTATCCTCCGTTTGATGAAGACCGCAACTCCTCCCCCGGCGGTGAGGCGGTCTCGTCTGTAGCAGCAGTAGTTAGCTGCTGAAACACGGAGTCCCGGCTTGAGGTGGGATTCGCTGATGAGGCAGACATCTATATCCTGCTCCCTCAGAAATTGCCGGAACTCAATCATCTGTGAATACATGCCATTGGCGTTCCATATGCAGAATTTGAGATTCCGTATGTGGGGTCCTCTATCCATTGTGGTTGTGACATTTGCATATGGGAGAGGCCGTAGCCGACGTCGCTGAGGCATGCATGCTGCTTGTCATGGTGTCCATTTTCTGAATTAGAGTGACCATCAAATTCATTACGGTATTCATCATGGTGATGAGTTGCTCCATGGTGTCTGCAGGTGCTTGTGCGGCCCGCTGCATCCTTCGCTGGATAGGATTTGGTCTGGCTGCAGGTTGCCTAGGTTCTTGTATAGCAGTCTCTGTTGGTTCTTGCAACCCCCCTGGGCTGTCAGGAGGATTTCCATTTGGTGGGACGCCCGAAGTAGCTGCAGCAAACGTACGGTTGTCTCTGCGGTTGTTGTTTATCTTCTTGGCAGGTTGCCTCTTGCCCGTTGCTGCTGGCCCAGGTGTAGCTGCCAGCTGCCGCCCCTGGTCTGCTGACTGTTCTTTCTTCTTTTCAAGGTTCTCTCTTGTGGTGTTCGTCCCTCGAACTCGATCGCGTGCCCTCTTATAAGCACTGCAGCCCTTATAGCTGGCAACGTGGTTGCCGCCACAGTTGTGGCATTTGGCGGTGTCCTTTGTCTTCGCTGCAGTGCAGTTGTTGGAGTCGTGCGGGCCGGCGCATTTAACGCAGACCGACTTCATCCTGCAATGCCGGGCCACGTGTCCAAACAGCTGGCAGTTGTAGCATTGGGGAGGCCCGGCTGAGGAGCGTAACTTCTCTGTGGTAACCTTCAGGTGACATATGCTTTCCACCTGGAAGATTCCACGGTTCTCCACAGTATCTGGTACTACTGCCAGAAAAAGCGGCATTTCAACGTTCGTTCCTGGGCGTCTTAGTTGGGCAACAGCTTGGATGTCGTAGCCCATGGTGATCAGTTCCTCTTTGAGATCGGCGACTGGAAAAGAACGTGGTATGCCCCTGAACACCACCTTAAGTCGCTTAACTTCGCCAGTAGGGAAGGTAAAATACGGAGTCTGCATTTGGTCCAGTTGCTTCGTCACGGCGGAGTAGTCTTCCACGGTGGTAAACGTAAATTTAATTTTATCTCCCTCCCGCTGTTTTGGCAGAGAATGGGTCTTTGGTAATCTTCTTCACCCATTCATGGAGCTTCTTATAACTCTCTTGGAATTCCACCACGATGGGCGGAATGTGTGGACTTCTGTTTCTGGGAGGCTCTTCTTCTTGTAGCGGTGCGAACTGGTTGGAGGTTTCCATCCGCTCGGGCTCAGTCGACGGCAGCTGCTTGCTCGTGCGGCGAGCCAACACGAACCCCTCGCTGTCGGGTAAATCTTCTGCTGTGCTGCTTCTAGGCGTTGCAGTCTGGCAGCTGTTAGCGGCTATTTCTTCTTCGGTGGTCTTCCTGTAATTTATCTTCACAGCACCTCCGGGCCGAGCCGAGGTACTTGGCTCGGGGAAGCTGAAAGCCCCCTTGAGAGTCTTCTTTGCAGCTTTCTTGCCTTTGCTAGGCGCCGAGAGCTGTGACACCGGCACGCTGATTTTATAGTTGACACCTCTCACATCATTCTTAGAAATCTTCGTCTTGCTGGAAGAAGGCGGAGAGGTTCTCCTCTTTGTAGCACGGTTGTCTACAGGACCGTGGGCTATCCCAGTCGTCAGCTGCGAGTAATAAGCGTTCCGATCAGAAACCATTTCCAAGTCCATTGTGGTTTGCTGGGTCGTCATAGGCGGTGGCTGTATTGATCCATTTGAAGCCCCACTCAAGTCCGTTTCCGTATGCTCAGTCGTCGACATTGCCGCGGTTGCCGCCGGCAAAGCCGAGTGCACTGGGGCACTCGGCCCGCCTGGCGCGGCAGCGCAGCTAGAACTTTCCTCATCGCTCGTCATAACAGCACGGCGGCTCGGAACTTGACTTCTGGGAAGAACATACATACGATGTTTTCTACTGACTTGCGTCCTGCACCAGCACTACCCCTACTCCGGCGGCCGGGCGGTGCCTACGCCGACCAATCACGGACTCGCTCAACACTCCCGCGCACTGGGCCACCTGGCAGGCTATAACAACTAGCCTTTTCGCTGCACACGGCAGTTCCGAGTTGGCATTCGCTGAGTGAGGATGTGCGATGAGGAAAGTGCTCGCCGCGCTGTCGCGCCAGGCGGGCCGAGTGCCCCACCGCACTCGGCTTTGCCGGCGGCAGTAGCGGCCACGTTGACGACCCGGCTAACGGAAACGGACTTGGCAACGGATATGAATAGGACGGCTACGCAAGATGGTACGACAACCTGGCAACCGAACTCGGATTCGAATATGGATACTACTGGGACCATCCACACAACGCAATCGACAACCGGGCCTCCCCACGGACTTGACTCCCGCGCAACTAAGCGATGCACCTCACCGCTCCTCGGTGGTAAAGCGAAGATGTCGAGGAGTGAGAAGAGAGCCAGCCATAGTAAACTCAGCATCCCTGTGTCGCAGCTCGCCACGACCAGCAAAGACAAGAAGGCGGGAAAGAAGAAAGTCATCGGTGCCTTCAGTTTCCCGGAACCATCCGCCACTTTCCCGTTTCGCGGTAAATCCACGAACAAGAACAGAAAAACAAGTTCAGCTGGGGACCAAACAGACGGTGAAGGGTTCACGGAGGCGCGTCGCACCTGTAAACCTCCGCCTACTCTAGACCCTGGCAGAATTGAACTCAGCAACCCATATGACGTGCTGATCCAGGAAGAACCAGAGCAGCATCATCAACAACAACAGCTGCAGCAACAAACACAGCCACAGCAGAAGCTCCAGCAGCAACAACAGCAGCTACGGCAGCAACACCAACAGCCACAGCAGCAACAACAGCAGCCACAGCAGCAACAACAGAAGCCGCAGCAGCAACAACAGCAGCCGCAGCAACAACAACAGCAGCAGCAGAGCTCCAAACAGCAGATCCCGCCCATCGTGGTACAGTACCCCAACACATACAAGGAACTGTACCAGATGGTGAAAGGAACACTGAACGGGAGGCCTTTCCAAGCCAAGTCCGCCGGTGGAGATAAAGTCAAACTGACATTATCCAATACTGAAGATTACCTGGACGTCACCGCAGTGCTGCAGCGGAGGAAAAGTACCTTATTATACATTCCCATCCGCGGCGGAAAAGTTACTGAAGATCGTCGTCCGTGGCATGCCCTCGAACATGCCACCGGAAGATATCAAGGAAGAATTAGAGGAGCTGGGACTCGACATAAGAACAGTAACACAACTAAAGAGACCTGGCGGCTCTGAAGTAATGCCTCTTTTCCTTGTGGTGCTTCCAGATCGGCCGCAAAACAGGAAAGTGTTTGAACTGGAAGTACTGATGTCCCTACGGATTGAAGTAGAAAAATTGAGGTCCTCCAATGGCCCAGTTCAATGTTATAATTGTCAGGCCCTGGGGCATGTTGCGAGATATTGCAACATGCCCCCAGTGTGCGTCAAGTGCGCAGGGGCGCACCTGTCCAACGCTTGCACCATGAGGAAGGGTGAAAACGCCCCGACATGCGCTAACTGCAAAGGCAGCCATGTCGCGAGCTATAAGGGGTGTCCAGCGTTCAAACGCGCCCGAGATAGACAACGGGGTGTCACCTCTACCCAGACAAACAAGGACAGAAGAAGACGAACGCAGAGAAGAAGGCGGAAGAAACACCTGCCCTTTTTTTTTTTTTTGTGTCACTGCCTCAACGGCATGTTTATGAAAAAGTTCCGTTGCCGGAGCAACACTACTTAATGTGTCTGTGTTTTAGGATGGGATATTTCGGTGACTCTATTTATTGCGCTTTTGGGGGGAAAAGGGCTATGGGCGCCTTAGGCGCCCTTATGTCAAAACCCCCATAGGGTTCATATGATATCTGGGGATCATCGCCGTGATCAGCTGCGTAAGCAGCTGGACGACTCTCCCCATCTGGTTGTCTGTTTTTTCTCCTTGGTCGTGCCTGCAGCATTGTTGGGGCTGGTGGTGGACCGCTTCCTTATTTAGTGGTCTTAACCTGTGGCAGATTGGGTCGTCGACGATTGTTTCCCTGGTCTTCTTCTCTTGGCGTCGTCCTTGTCTTGCATTCCGGGTGTGGTTTGATGTGCGTTGGCTTCGTTCGGGCGAGGCTAGTAATTTTTTCCTCACAGCACATCCGCCGTAGCTCGCCGCGTGGTCAGCCCCGCAGTTCGCACACGTCGGCGTGGCTTCACGTGGCCGCGTGCAGACCGCGACGCTGTGGGCTCCCCCGCAGCGGACACAACGTACTTGATTGTTGCACTCAAACGCCCGGTGCTTGAAGCCCTGGCATTTAAAACATTGGCTGATCGTGGTTGGTTTCTTGTGCCAACCATCCCTGGTGATTTGGTTTTTCCCTTGGCGACTGGTTCCCGCTGGACGCTCGGCTGCTGTTTCCGTCCGGGGGTGACTCTGTCCAGGTTCCCGTCGCGGTTCGTTTCTCTTGTCTTGTAGAGGAACATCGGGGTCCTTGGTTCCAGTTGCCGTTTCTTCCCCACTTGGTTGCGGTTTGTTTTGGTTAATTCGTCCACCTAGGCGATCGATGGCTGTCTCAACGGTCTTCTGGAATGTGCTGTCGGTGATGAAAGCTGCCAGTGCTGCCCTTGACTTCTCCGGAAGCGTCGCCATCTGGTGGAGTATCTCGGATATAGTAGCCTGCTGGGGCGGCGAGATAGCTTGGAGCAGATTTTCCATGGCTACTTCGGTGGCGGCTCCATGGTCGTCGATCTTGGGTGTATCGATGCTTGGTGCGGCAGTGCCCTCTGTCTCCCGTGAGCAGGGAGGTTTGTCGGCTTGATTGTTTCTCGGCGTGGCGGGGGGCTCTACCATCTTCATCTTGAGGAGTTTGGCATCGAGGGCATCCAGGTACTTGTCCTCGTCGAAGTTCCCTGCATACACTGTCGGGAATGGTACATGTCTTGACCAGTCCATTTCCTCCTCGATGATTGGCTCGGCGAGGTGTGCGTACTTTGTCTCGCAGAGCGTTCGAGTAAGCACCTTGGTGGTTTCGGAGGGAAGTCGCCAGGCATAGACTTTCTCGCTGGTCTTGACTCTCAGCTCTAGCGCCCGTGGCCCTCCTTCCTTGAGGAGGTACTCGATGAGCTCCTTGATGGTGTAGTCTGCCGTGTCGAGGAAGTACTCGTGTGTCGGGGTGTAGCAGCGAAAGTAGATCGGGGCGTCAGTGCCCAACCGGCTATCGTCGTCCACAATGTACTGTGGCGATGTCCAGCAGGAGCTTCCCGGCGTGTGCGACGTTGTAGGGGAGGCGTCGTGGCTGCTCGTGCTTGCTCTTGGGTTTGCAGCATCCTTCCCTGCATCATGGCTCCGTCCGCCTCCATACTGGTTGCCTGGGTCCGTCCGATCACCATCACCGCGCGGTAGTGACCGGGCATCAGGGCCGCGTGGCGCCGTAGGCCCAGGCTGCTCCGATGGTGCCGCGTCGTGGCGTGACACAGCACCAGGTACCTCCACCTTGGGAGTGTCGGCTTGGTCCGACCTTCCACTGCCCCTGCGGGGCGCGGACTGCGACGCCGTATCAGGTGTGGCCATCAGCTGTCCGGGGCTGCGCCCGTGCAGCCTCCTGGCGGCCACCCGTAACACCGGGTGTCGACTCCAGACAGCTATCTCCATGAGAGGAGCGGTCCCGAGTCGACCGTCCAACACCACTGCGTGTTGTGGACTGAGCAGGTTTTTTTTTTTTTAATTTTTTTCACTGCCTCAACGGCTTTATGTAGCCCCGCTACTGTCTGTAGCTTTATCTACTGTAACAAATGGTTGGTTTTGGGAAACATGATATACACTTTAGGGAAAAACCCGGCATTGGCCATTATATAATGACCTTAGAGGGAAACCCTTGCTTATTCTTATCGCCTGGTGGGGATGAGCGTAGTTAACAACTGCGTGAGCAGTTGTACGACCATCCCTAGCTGATTTTCTTGTTGCTGGCATTGACAACGGTTGTTGTGTAGATGCTCATCGTGTCTGGTTTGGTGGTTATGCTTGGTCACATGGCCGTGGGTGGTCTTATCCTTCTGCGCTCTGGGTGGCGTCGTGATCTTCTCTGTGCTGGTTTGGGGGCGGCTCCTGTTGATAGCCGCTTGCAGCTTCCTCCTCAGTGGGCAGCCCCCGTAGCTAGCCGCGTGGTCCATGGCGCAGTTGGCGCAAGTTGGTGTCGCTTCACGTGGTCTGGTGCACACCAACACGCTGTGATTTTCCCCGCAGCGAACGCACCGAACTTGGTTCCGGCAATCCTTCGATCGATGCCAGAATCCCTGGCACCTGAAGCATTGGTCAACAGTTGACAATGATGATTTCTTCCTGCGGGGATTCTTCTTGGTGCTCCGGCCGTTTTGCTTCTTAACTTGGATATTGGCTGCCTCAACATCATTGATTTCCGATGGCGTTGATTGCTTAGGTTCTGTAGGTGGTGGGAGGTTTTCATCTGGGGTGACCTCCGTTCCTCGGTTGGTTGCTTCCTCTGGCGAAGCAGTGTTTGGGATGCTATCACTTTTCGGAAGCCCTGCGCCTCCATACTGGACGAGCTGGAATTGAATGCTATGGCTCTCGAGGAAATCCTTAACCGCCGCTAACTCTGATGGGCTCGCACATGTTACGAGCAGGTTGTTCGGTGTCAACCCTGTCGGCGCTTGCGATGCCACTACTTGGTGGTCTGGACTAGGCGTGGCGTCGAGGTGCATGGGCAAGGACGGTGTTCTTGGAGATTCCGGTCCTTTAAGGCCGGCGGTAGTTCCGTCTTTTCTTGAGGTTTGAGACTCATATTCCTGGCTAGACGAAGATGATAGTTGGTGTGGTTTGCAATATAGCACCCGATGTAGGTCTTCAAAATAGTCATCCTCTCTGAAATCCTTGCTGAGGATGACAGGAAGGCTGACAAACCGTGACCAGTCATTCTTCTTGTCAGTGATGGGCGTGGCGAAGTGACCGAACTTCTCGTCGCTGAGGATGCACAGGAACATGTTACTTGGTATTTCCCATGCATACTCTTTACTCCCGGACTTGACTCGGAGTTGGATTATGCATGGTTGAACCTGGGCGTCTAGGTATTTCTTCCACCAGCTTCGGGATGTGTGCTGTCCTTTTGCCATGAAGATTTCGCTGTACTTGCCGGATGTACAACGGATATAGATCAGGGTCTCCGCCTCCTCGAAGTCGGGGTCGTCAAATCCATCTTCAATTCTTGGTGACGACCATGTTGTCCAGGATGAGTTTGCGGTGTCTGATCCCTGGGATCGACGTGAGCGGGTTCCAACATAGCTGCCCGCGTTAGCTGTCGTAGGAGTGACGCACTTGGGAGACCGCACGTCGGCAGTGGCTGCGCAGGGAGTAGACTGAGCCTCCCTGTGCTCATGTGCTGTGGTCCCATGTTGCGCCGTAGCAACTTCGCCTGATGTCGACTCAGCTTGGCGTGACGGTGTCTGCAGCGGTGAGACAGGACGCCGCTTCTTCACCATACTGCACGTTGTCTATACGAGTCGTCGTCTGTCGGTCTTCTGCTGTGCCATCCCAGCGCAGCGCCTATATCTCGTTGCGGGAGTGGTGCCGCCTGGCGGCGGACTGGCGTATCATCCGGGCGCCGCTTCTTCCCCATGATGCGCGCGCACTGGAGCTGCTCGGCGAGACGTCTGCACGCGACGACGACAAAACTCCAACTCGAAACACCTGCCCAGGAATCATCAGCTACCAACCAACACAGGCTCCAACGAGAAGATAAGAATAACGCCCAGAACCCATCTCAGAAGAATGGCAAAGACCAGCAAAAAGGAAGCAAGAAGAGTGAGGCACAAATGTCAATCGACCACTCGGAAATCACCTCCTTTGCTGAAGCCGTCACTGGTCAAAGTCAACCCAAGGGAAACAAAAAACCTGCAGCCAACAAGAGCAGCCATCCCAAACCTGGCCAACAATGCCAAAATTGTAACCACAACAGAAATTCTTCTGATTCTGCGAATGGAGGGACGATGGACCAAATGCTAACAATAGTAGGCAACCTTTTCAACATGGTGACAACGCTTCTCACTAAATTCGACCAACTAGCCGCGGACATAGCAACCGCAGTTAAGACGGCCCTAACAACCGACAACCCTGGCAACCTTTCTCCCCACAATGGCTAGAACGCATATACAAGGACTAACCATGTGCATTTGGAATGCTGACGGCATCCACTCACAAATTGGTGAGTTCAGACAATTTCTACGAGACGAGGATATAGACATATGCCTCGTGTCTGAGACACATCTCAGACATGGCCTCAGAGCCACAGTTGCCAACTACTGCTGCTACCGGCAAGATCGACCAACAGCCGGAGGCGGTGTTGCAATTTACATCAAACACGGCATCCCTCATCATGAGCTGCTTTCGCCCCAGACAGAGCAGCTGGAAACAAAGGCTATCGAGGTGCAAACCAGTAGCGGGCCAGTCACGGTGGTCTCTGCCTACAGACCACCGAGCAGAAGACTAATCGAAGATGACTTCACCCAAATATTAAACTTTCGAGGCAAACTCCTCATAGGGGGAGACTTAAATTCTAAACACACTGACTGGAACTCCAGAGTGACCAACACTGCAGGGCAGCAACTACACAGAATTGCACGTCGGCACAACCTACTAGTCTGGGGACCAGAGCAGCCTACACATCATCCTTGGAATGGTGGTAGACCGGACGTCCTGGACATCGTTATGACACGAGGAATCACTGGTTACGTCTCCACCACCACGATGAACAGGCTATCCTCAGACCACTCGCCGGTCATAATTGAAATCGACCTCGGCCCCTGGAGACCAGCCACTATAAATCATCCCAATTACAAATCAACCAACTGGGACAGCTTCCGAGCAGATGTAGCGGAATCCATGATAAGACTGCGACCTATTGACGCCATGAACCTTGAGTCAGTCATCAAACAGGTCACAAAAACCATCTTAGACACTGCAAACAGAGCCACGCCTCCAGCGGTCGACAGAAGTCAATCGCGCCAACTACCTCCACACCTATTGGCGCAGATCCGACACAAAAACAGAGTTGCCAGAGAATGGCACCTAACCAGACGTCCCGACACCAGACGCCTACTCAATCGGCTGCAGCGAGAGCTGAAGGCGGCGATCCAAGATCACCGCAACAGAGAATGGTCCGCACGCTTAGCCACCCTCCAAATTAGTGACGGTACATTATGGAAAGAAACAAGGCGTTTCACCAAGAGGAAAACAAAAATACCACCGCTGCACGGTGAAAGGGGCATAGTGTTTAGCGACCAGGACAAAGCAAATGCACTGGCAGATCATTTTGAGCGGCAATTCAGATCCGCTCAGGACTATGATGAGGATGAAATTGCGGACATCCGTCGTCGACTGACCAGATTCCTCTCAGTTGATGATGAAGACTACACCATAGACGAAATAACACCTGAAGAAGTTCGCAGCATTATAAACCGGCTTCATCCTAGGAAGGCTCCTGGGATCGACAATATTAGTAACCAACTATTGAAAAATCTTCCCCAATAAGTCGTCGACCACATCACTGATATATTCAACATTATCATAAGCAGCCAGCTCTTCCCTCGCTGTTGGAAACGGGCCACGGTGGTTGCAGTACCAAAGC
The DNA here is from genome assembly GCA_031002005.1 of Vandiemenella viatica. NCBI lineage: Eukaryota > Metazoa > Arthropoda > Insecta > Orthoptera > Morabidae > Vandiemenella > Vandiemenella viatica. The sequence goes on along the minus strand of JARYHS010013829.1, from coordinate 42,777 downwards.
CGGGGAAAAACACCCTCTTCCCCCAAAATTATCGACCAATCTGTTTGCTTTCGTCAATTAGTAAGGTACTAGAACGACTTTTACTCAAGAGACTGGAGGCCCACATTAACAGGGAGCATATAATCCCTGATTATCAATTTGGATTCCAAAGGGGTCACTCTGCAACACAGCAAATCATGAGAATCGTCGAGCGTGCGACCGCGGCCTATAACCACAGAGGTTATTGCCCGCTAGTTCTTCTGGACGTGGCCCGTGCGTTCGATTCAGTTTGGCACAGTGGGCTGTTATTCAAGCTTTACACACAGGGCATCCCCGGCCCTCTGGTAAAGCTCATCAAAAGCTACATTTCTGGGAGATCCTTCCAAGTACGAGTCGGCAGCGGCATCTCATCTCGTAGACCCATCAACGCCGGTGTACCACAGGGGTCGGTACTCGGCCCAGTGTTATACAACCTATACACTGCCGACATACCATCCCCTGCCACAGTTCGCACAGCCCTCTACGCCGACGACACGGCATTCTTCACCACACACAGGTGCAAGGTCACAGCAATTAGGAGGCTCCAGGAGGTCCTTCAACAAACAGAAGCTTGGGCCAGGAGATGGAGGATCTTGCTTAACACCGCCAAGACGCAGGCAATATTATTCACGAGACGCCTGGGGAAGCGTGATCGGGAGAGAAACCATACACCAAACCTGCACCTCAACGGGGAAGATATCGTATGGTCACCTACAGTTAAATACCTCGGCGTAGTCCTTGACTCTCGCCTGACGTGGCAAAGACACACGCAAGAGGTAAGAAGGAAAGTGGCAACTAGGCTTCAAGAACTCTACCCCCTGCTGAACAGGGACAGTGCCTTGTCAGCCAGCACCGGCGTCAACATCTATTGCAGTCTCGTACGCCCAATCCTTGAGTATGCATGCCCAGTGTGGGGGTATGCTTCCAAGACTAGCATCAAACGGCTGCAAATAATGCAAAACCGCGCACTTCGGCGTGCACTACATGTGCCATGCCGGTTCCCTACAGCCCCCTTGCATGAAGCCGCAGGGATACCATTACTCTCGGAGCGAATCCTCAAAGTAACAAGAACATTCTACAGAGCCGCCAGAAAATCACTGAATCCCATCATAGCCAATTTGGGACAGTACTCGACCACGTTTGACAAGCACAAAAGGCCCCTGTCAATAGTGACAGACAATTAAAATATCTCAGAGCGAAAACAAAGACACACCAACAGTAATGATACGCATCTTGTAACATTGAAGGAAATGTCAAAAGACAAAAACTTCACCAAAACTGCAAAATAAAGTAATTTTGCAGAAAATGCTCGGGTGTGTGTGTGCTGCACACGGCATTCGCTGCCGGACACATGACACCAAATCTTCTGGGTCAGCTTATCGCCCAGAGTGTGTGGAAGTTCTTGCATCGTTGGTCGCATCTCCTTCCAGATTAATGACGGTTGTCTTTGTTTTATGTGTCGTTTTCGGGCGTGTCGTTCCCGGTTGGTTGGCATAATTCGTTATGACTTCTGTCAGTAACGTGGTCTGCTGTTGTAGTAGCTGCATAATGATGCTTAAATTTAAGCGTTCGGAGTGTATGCAGTCCGCTTGACGTCGTTGACGGTGGGTTGCGGACTGCTTTGCCGTCGCGGTTCGCTTTGGACCGGTCTCTGTCAACCGTCGACCGGTGTTACCGCCGCTGTAGTTCTCCCCAGCGTAGTACTTCTTAGTCTTTCTTCTCGGCGATGTTGCCCTGCTCTCGGAGCGACTGGCAGCGGGCTGGATCGTGCCGTCGCCGTCGACTGGAGGTTTGTGCCACCACGGCGAGCCGTGGTGACACTGGACGCTCTGGGCATTTCCTGCCCCTCCGTCCTTTTGCTTAATTTGTTGCAAATTTATTTGTCGAAGGTCGGGCTAGGCTCGGCTCGGGTCCAGTAGGGGAGGCGTTGGGGTGTTTACAACGGCTGAAGTGTGGCCACCAGCTGTGTCAGGGCGGACACAGCTCTGACAAGTTGTTGCAGGACAGCCATCTGGCCGCCTGCGTCTTGGCGTGCTCCGAGACGTGGAGAGGGGCGCCTGCTCCGGCCAGCAGCGGAGCGCTGAGTGCTGGTCGTGGCTTGTTCGGCGGGCGAGGCTGCTCTGTCTCTGTGGTGGGGGGGGGGGGGGCGCTGCGCGCGCCGCTTGGTGTCTGGGCAGCAGCAACGCCATTAACTGCCCTCCTTGGGCAGAGTAGGGTGGAGTGTTTGTCTTGCGACATTTACTCCTAGTCTTGTAGATGGATACTTGCTTCAGGTTAGATTTGTCTTAACGTTTGGCGTAGCTATTTTCAGATGATTTGGGGATTTATTGTACAAGTGAGATAGGTCCTATGTGTGGACCTATTCCTACCGGATAGTTTCCCAGATTCTTGATTAGCGGATTGTTGGATTTATGGGCTGTATTATAAAATTTGGTGGCAAGATCCTTGAAACGCTGTTTTAAAGTAGGTAGCCCTGTGGCTTCATGAAGGGCAATTGTGGGAAATCTGCAGTCGAGATGGAGTGCTCTCTTCAACGCTCGATTTTGAATAATTTGAAGTCGGTCAAGACTTGTTTTTGCTGTGTATCCCCACACAGGACAGGCATATTCAAGTATTGGTCTTACTAAGGTGCAGTAGATCCGTACTCCTAAGGGTGCGGAGAGCTTACTGTCCCTGTTTAGCACTGGGTACAACGCTTGAAGTCTCGCGCTAGCTCTTCTGCGGAGGTCGTTTATGTGGGCCCTCCAGGTCAACCTGGAGTCAAGCAGGACTCCAAGGTAGCGAACAGTGTTTGACCATGGGATTAAGTTGTTGTGAATTGTGAGTTGTTGATCCAATTGAGGTCTCTGTCGAGGTCCTGTCCTTTTAGTTATTAAGATGGCTTGGGTCTTCGTTGGGTTGATTTCGATACGCCACCTCCTCGCCCAGGCCTCAGTCTTCTGCAGTATCTCCTGCAGACGACGGGTGACGATAGCTTTACTGCGGCAGCGAGTGAAGTAAGCTGTATCATCAGCATATGTGGCGGTGTGAATTCCGTTTTGAGAAGGTACATTGGCTGTATATAGGGAGTATAGCAGAGGTCCTAGGGTCGAACCTTGTGGTACTCCTGCCTGAATGCAACGCCTTGTGGAATAGGCGTTACTAATTTTGACTTTGAAAGAGCGGTTTTCCAGGTATGATTTTATCAATTTGACAAGCTGTCCCGGGAGTCCCAATTCGTAGAGTCGTAGTAGCAGTCCGGAGTGCCATACCGAGTCAAATGCCCGGGAGATATCTAGTAGCACAAGTCCACAGTATTCTTTATGGTTGAAGGCCGTCGTGGCGGTCTCAACTACCCTCATTAGTTGCTGGGCGGTTGAGTGTCCCTGCCGGAACCCAAATTGATGGTCTGGAAGAATACTCTGTCGCTCGATATACAGGTTTAGGCGTTTGAGGAGCAGACGCTCAAACACCTTGCTGATAGATGGTAACAGACTTATGGGCCGGTAATTTTGAGGTAGAGAGGGGTTTTTCCCACTCTTATGGATAGCTACGACTACGGCCTGTTTCCACCGGGTGGGAAAGTTCTTCGTGTCAACAATTGTATTGAACAGCATAGTGAGGTGGTTAATTGCCGCTGGAGGCAGGTTTCTCAAACAGATGTTACTGATTCTGTCGTGGCCTGGGGCTTTTCTTGGGTTTAGGCTGGTCACACAGGTGAAAACTTCTTGAGGGGTAAAGTGCTCGATGTTGTGTTCGTCTTCGTCATCAGCTTCAAGGAAAACCCTCAGTCGATTGTTGACTTCTTCGATAAGATCGGGGTCGCCGGGTGCTGGTTGAAAGTTTTGTTCGAAGACTTTAGCTAGAGCGTTGGCTTTGTCTTCAGGGCGATATGTGTATCCCTGATCTCCAAGTAGAGGTGGAATTCGACTTTTCTTTTTAGTAAACCATCTGGTCTGTGACCACAGCGAGCCGTCGTCCATTCGCAGCATTGAAAGTCTGGCCTCCCATTCACGATTTCGATGTTCAGTTAAAGACACTTTCAATTCTCTTTGAAGACGATTGAGTAATTTCCTGGTATTGGGGTTCCTAGTGATCCTCCACTCCTTTGCGACTCGATTTTTATGTCGAATCGCTGCTAACAGGTGAGGTGGGAGCTGGAGCGATTTGTCTTTTTTCTTGTGCTTCAAGGTGGAGGCTGTGATGGCGTTTAAGACTGCACTTTCAAAAGTCTCCAGCGCTGTTTCCGGATTGTTGTCTGCAGGGTGATCCGCTAGTGCTTCAGTTATAAGATTCTTATACATCCTCCAGTTGGTGAACTTGTGATCAATTATGGGATTTAGCCTATCATCTGGTTGCCACTGGCCTATACTGACTTGAAATATTACTGGTAAGTGGTCTGATGATAGTTCATCCACAGTGGATGCTGAGATGAACCCGTTGAAGTTCTTAGTAATGAGTACGTCAAGGATGTCAGGCCGACCACCGTTGTAAGGATAGTGCGTGGGTTCGTCGGGAGCCCATACACACATGTTATGTCGATTTATGATTCTTCTGATGACAGTTCCCGCCTGGTTAGTGTTATGACAGAGCCAGTCTGTATGTTTAGCGTTAAAGTCTCCTCCTAGGAGTAGTTTACCTCGCAGTGCTGCCAGTGCTTCTAAGTCTGCATCCAGAGGCATTCGTCTGGGAGGTCGGTAGGCAGAAATGACGTTGTAGGTCTGATTGTTAAGGTTTAATTCTATGGCGACTGCTTCTATGTTTTGCAGCGCCGGAAGAGGAGTTTCATGGTGAGGTAGGCCCTTTTTTATGTAGATTGCAACTCCGCCTCTGGCTGTGAGTCGGTCTGTTCTATAGCAGTCATAATTTGCAATCGACGCACGTAGTCCTGGTTTAAGGTGGGTCTCACAGACGAGGCATAAGTCAATATTGTGCTCTGCAATGAATTGTCTAAATTCTGTAAGTTGAGGATAAAGCCCGTTTGCATTCCATACGCATATGGAGACGCAGTGTATGTGATGCCTTCTATCCATTGTTAGGTAGGTTAGCACTTGAGGTGATAGCTGAGGCTGACGTAACTGCTGCCTGGATTTCTGCAGGCAGGCGGTTCATCTTTTCGATGAGGCACATAAGGGTATTGAGGATTTTGTCAATGCTATTGTAGAGCCTGTCGAGACCGGCATATTGCGTATGTTCGCAGGGGCCTGCGTTCTGTGCTTGTTCGCCAGGGGGACGGTTGCGGCGGCGAGTGCGCTTCCTAGGTGCTGCTGGACATAGTACCGGAGCTGAAGAGTTTTTAGTTACGACTGGAGGTGCAGGGGTGGCTGCGCTTGCAGGTTCCTCTGTTGGTTTGGTGGTAGTATGTTGGGAGGAGTTGCTCTTTCCAGCTCCTCTGGTGGCAGTTGTTGAATTTGCCTCAAGCAAGTTCTTTTTCTTGTCAGCTTTATCCATCATTTTCTCTTTGCTGTGTAGCAGTTGCTGTTGATTTGATTTTCGTGATTTTTCCACAGCAGTTGGACTGTTGGACTTTAGTTCTTTACTCTCTAGATTCTGCTGCGTTGCTTTGGTGCCTCTGAGTCGATCACGAGCTAGCTTATAAGCGATGCAGCCTTTATAACTGGCGACATGATTACCTCCGCAGTTACCACATTTAGCTGCATCGCGATTTTTCTGCTTTCAGCCTAGTTGCAGCTCTGCCTATTGAGCTGGTGTAAAGCGGAGTATTTGCCCTAAGGCATTGCCTCCAAGTATTTGGACGGGACAAGTCTTCTCTGTCGTTATGTCTTCTTGTTTGGCTGTCAGTTTTCTTCACAGGTTGGTTGCCGCCGCGTTCCTTTTCAGAAATGGCACGACACGTTATATGTGGTGACATTAAGGCTGCCTCAGGGCAGCAGGCATATCTTCCTTAGCAGTCAAGTGGTTTATCAGCTTGGTGAGGAGGACGATGAGTTCGTCTAGTCTTCTTTCACGTTGATCGGCAGCGCGTGTGTTGCAGGAGTGGTCGCGTGCTTCTCTGCATCCTTCGCTGCCTTCCCCTCTGCTGGTCTTCCGCCTTTCTTGGTTCTTCAAAGACGACTGTTTGGTAATCGTGGTGCGATGTCTAGTAGATTCAGCTGGCTTAGTTCTGCTCACTTGTTGTCTTGGCTGCGAGTAGATCTGAAGCCTTCGGCGCTGTTCAGGCTGTGTCGTCTCCGGAGGGTAGCCACTGCTTACTTGTCGGCTGGGTGCGGGCTGCATATGTGACCCACTTCGTTCGCTTCTTTTCTTTCTGCTACGTTGCTGCTTCCATGTGCTGCAGCCACGATACGAAGCAGCGTGTGATGAGCCGCAGTTACAGCAGACAGCGTCCTCACGACGCCGGTCACATTCAGCAACGTAATGACCGCCTCCACAGCGGACACATCTGGCCGGTTTAGTGCATTCAATGGCTAGATGTCGAAAATTTTGACATCTATAGCATTGAACCAGCTCTCGTGATGGTGGTTTTTCAGCTTGTCTTGGTGCGTTGTTGCCAGCTTTCTTCATCCTGTAGCCGGGAAGCATGATGTCAAAAGATTGAGAGGCTTCCCGCAGCACCTGGGTAGCTGTCTCGAAGTCTGCAGGGCAGGACAGCAGGATCTTCAGTCCCAGTTGGTCTGGCCAGCTGAATATTGGGAGTTTCATGGAGCTCTGCAGCTGAACCAGCAATTCCCAGTAGTTCCCTACGTAGCTGACATAGATCGGAGGTACTGGTCCCTGTTCTGGGCCCGGGACTACAGGAGCTGGAGAATCAGGCGATGGGGGCGCCGGTTCATCGCTTTGTAAAGGCGATGAAGTTGAAGTTGATGATAAGGGTGATGTAGACCTTATCGGTGTCGTCATGTAGTTCCGGCAGGTAGAAGGGTCGTAGCAGGAGCTCTTGAACCTTCTTTAGGTTAGTTCGACATAATCAGCCCAGACGAAATCGCTGGCCAGAAGGGTCGGGAACTCGAGAGCCTCCGGCCATTCTTCGAGTTTGAATGGGCGAAACTTCTCTGCTAGATGACGGTGTTCTCTGCTGGTCAAGACCTGCTCGAAGGTGGTGTAGTCACAGGTTGGTATCTTCCAGGTGAATTGATAATCATCAAGGAAGATTGTGATGAACAAGCTCCACTTCTTAGGATTGCCTCGGTCAAGGCGACGTCTCCATACTTTCAGTGATAGATCTTCAGGGGTGGCACCTTCGTATACACATTCAGTAGACCCTGGTGGATAATGGGTGGTTTCCGCCATGAAGCCTACTTCTCGTGGAAAGGCGCCACCTAGTTTGATTCTCTTCTTCTTCTTCGCCTTCGTAGATGTAGCGACGTCAGCTGATGTCTCGGGGGCGCTAGTTGTTGCAGTCGATTTGTCTGTTTCGGACTGAGCTGGCGTCACAGCAGCATCCGTAGGTGCAGCGGAGACTCGCCACTTTGCTGCTGCCGACTTGGCCCTCTTGGCCATACAAGTCGGTGAGGCGGTGTCTACCATGGCGAATGGGCTTAGTCGAGTCGCGAGAGAAGCCATAGTGCTGCCGAGGAGTTTTTCTGCGCGCCATAGCCTAGTCACAGCTCGACCTATTGAGCTGGAGTATGGTGGAGGATATTGCCCTAAGGCATTGCCTCCAAGATGTTAAGACGGTACAGATCTTCACTGTCGTTATGTCTTCTCGTTAGGCTGATGTGTCTTCTTCACTAGATGGTTGCCGCCGCGGCCATCGTTGTTTTACAGAAATGGCACGCCGCATTATATGTGCTGACGTTAATGCTGCCTCTGGGAGGCAGACAGATCTTCTTTTGCGGTCAGATGAGCTGTCAGCTTCGTGAGAAGAGCGATGAGCTCGTCCAATCTTCTTTCTCGTTGATCGCATTCTTCCCTGCCACCTCCGCTGGTTGGCTTTCTAGTGGTCTTCTGCAGCCACGCCAATTTACTTCCTATTAATATCTGGCAGAGGGTTTCGGAGGCTTTGTCGTTAGACATTTCCTCCAAGTTTGTTGGGTGAGTCATATCCTGGCTGTAGGTGTATCATCAGTTTTGGCGTTCTTACTTGTCTGTCATATCATTCTGAGTGACTAATGGTTCATAACGAGTGCCATGGGTCCGGCATGTGGTCCTAGGCCAGTTGGATAGTTCCCCAGCTCTTTAATTAGGGGGTTAGCAGAGTTTTGAGCAAGTTTGTAGAACTTGACAGCGATCTCTTTGAATCTATTCCTTAGTGTTTGGAGACCTGTAGCTTCATGTGTGGCGTTAGTAGGGAACCTGCTATCTACGTGCAGGGCTCTCTTTAATGCTCTATTTTGCACAACCTGTAGGCGGTGCATATGAGAGTTGGCAGCATAACCCCATACAGGGCAGGCATATTCAAGTATTGGTCTGATCAGGGAGCAGTAGATCCGCACGCCCGTGGACGCAGGTAGCTTGCTGTCCTTATTGATCAGCGGGTAGAGTGTTTGAAGCCTTGCGCTGGCACGTTTACGCAGGTCCTCTATATGGGCTCTCCACGTGAGTCTTGAGTCCAGAGTAACTCCCAGATATCGTACAGTTTTGGACCAAGGTATCAAATTATTGTTAAGTTTCAACTGAGGGTCCGGCTGCGGTCGCAGGCGTGGCCCTCTTCTTCTAGCTAACATGATGGCCTGGGTTTTAGCAGGGTTGATCTCAATTCTCCAACGCCTCGCCCAGGCCTCAGTTTTCTGTAATACATTTTGTAGGCGATGGGTGACGATGGCCTTACTGCGGCTGCTGGTGAAGAAGGCGGTGTCATCTGCGTAGGTTGCTGTGCTAACGTTTTCTTGGGTGGGCACGTTGGCAGTATACAGGCAGTACAGCAAGGGGCCGAGGACCGATCCTTGGGGTACGCCAGCCATTATTCTGCGTCGGGTTGATGTGACCTTGTCGACTCTTACGCTGAATGTACGTTCCTCTAGGTACGACTTTATCAGCTTAATTAATTTGCCGGGAAACCCCTGCTCATATAGTCTCAGCAGGAGGCCAGCGTGCCAAACAGAGTCAAAGGCTCGGGAAATATCAAGTAGGACCATACCACAGTATTGTTTAAAATTGAACGCTCGAGTGGCAGTCTCAACCACCCTCATCAGCTGCTGTGTGGTTGAATGTCCACGGCGAAACCCTAGCTGGTGGTTGGGTAGAATTCCCTGCTGTTCGATGAGGCGATTTAATCGTTTCAGGAGCAGGCGCTCGAACACCTTGCTTACTGAGGGGAGCAGACTGATGGGTCGGTAGCTTTGTGGCAGCGATGGATTTTTCCCAGCCTTATGGATCGCTGCGATTACTGCGTGCTTCCAGCTTGATGGGTATGTCTGTGTTAGGATGATGTTATTGAAGAGGGCAGCGAGGTAGTCCTCAGCTGCCGGCGGCAGATTACGCAGACAGATGTTGCCAATCCTATCCAATCCCGGCGCCTTCTTAGGATGGAGGGTGGCCAAACAGCTGTGCACCTCTTGAGGCGTGATTGGCTCGATGTCATGTTCATCGTCGTCCGCAGCTTCTAGAAAGACATTGAGTCGCCTGTTGACTTCCTCTAGACGGTTTGCATCACCAGGGGCTGGATGAAAATTACTTTCAAATACATCCGCCAAGGCATTTGCCTTGTCTTCGGGACGATAAAGAAGTCCGTGATTTCCTAGTAATGGTGGAATTCTGTGGCGTTTTTTGGTAAGCCTGCGAGTCTGGGTATATAACGTGCCATCCTCAGGTCGTAACATGGATAACCGGGCGATCCATTCTCGGTTTCTGTGGTCGTTTAGTGAGGCCTTCAATTCCTTCTGGAGGCGATTCAAGAGTTTCCTGGTAGCTGGATTCTTAGTAAGCCTCCACTCCTTCGCGACTCGGTTTTTGTGCCGGATCGCTGCTAGCAGGTGAGGAGGGAGTTTTGTCGATAGTTCAGGGCTATTCCTTAGTATCGTAGTGTTGGTGATGGCATTCATTACCGCACTTTCAAATACTTCGAGGACAGTGTCCGGGTTATCGTCTGCTGGGATGTCTTCGAGAGCATCGGCTATAATTTGTCGGTATCTCCTCCAGTCTGTAGCTTTGAAGTCGTAGCTTGGAGTATCATCAAGCTGTAGGGTACCTGTTCCCACCTCGAAGATGACCGGGAGGTGGTCAGAGGACAGGGTGTCTACTGTGGAGGCCGCAATGAAACCAGGAATATTCTTTGAGACGAGGACGTCGAGGATGTCTGGTCTACCAGCGTGGTAAGGGTAATGGGTGGGCTCCTCGGGGGCCCACACACACATGTTGTGTCTATTGACAACTCTTCTTAGAATTTTGCCCGCCTGGTTGGGTCTGTTACAATGCCAGTCAGCATGCTTAGCATTTAGGTCTCCCCCTATAAGAAGTTTACCTCTTATAGAAGCTAGCTGGGCTACTTCTGCCTCCGGAAACTGTCCACGCGGGCGTCGGTAGGCAGAGATGATCGTTATGTTCCCTCTGGCTGTGCTTACTTCTATGGCGATGGCCTCGGTGACTTGAAGGTCCGGAAGACGGGTTTCAAAGTGAGGAATGCTTCTTTTCACATATATAGCGACACCACCTCCAGCAGTGGGTCGATCCCTTCTGAAGCATTCATAGTTTGCGACCGAGGCTCGCAGACCAGGTTTTAGGTGTGTCTCGCTGACGAGACACACGTCAATGTTGTATTCAGCGATGAAGTTTCTAAACTCTTGGAGTTGGGTATATAAACCATTAGCGTTCCATACACAGATGGAGAGACTGCTGGAACGAGGTCTTCTATCCATAATTAGTAGGATTTGTGCTGGTGTTGGTGGATGTCATTACTGCAGCTTGGATATCTGCGGGCAGACGGTTCATCCTGTCTATAAGATGCAATAGAGTGTCAAAGACTTTTTCTATCATGCTAAAAAGCCTTTCGACTCCGACATTCTGAGCTGATGCGGCGGTTCTGAGTGGTCCGTTGCGACGACGAGTGCGTTGTCTGGTAGCTGAAGTAGAAAACCGTGGTGGTTTTTGGTTTTCTGCTGGTGGGGAGGCTTCAGTGATCTGATCAGCAGACTCTGAGTTCGCGGCTATGTTGCAGTCAAAATCTGTTGTGGAGTTGGGTCCTGTCCCTGCAGTGGCCGCGTAGGATTGTCCGGCCTTCCGCCGGCTGGTGGTCTTTTTATTCATAGGCGCATGCCGGGGATGTGAATTGGTTGGTGGAACTTGTGAGAGGTTGTCTTTGGCCCGGTTAGTCGCCGGGGGATGGTTGCTTTCCATTTTTGATTGGGTAGAATTTATTCCTTCATCTACTGTTTTTTGAGAAGAGTTTGTTCCTCTATATCGATCACGGGCTTTCTTATATGCAATGCAGCCCTTGTAACTAGCGACGTGTTTGCCGTCGCAGTTGCTGCATTTGGCTGCATCCAGAGACTTCTGCAATGTACATTCATTTGATTCATGTCCCCCCGCACATTTTACACATACAGGGTCCATCCTGCAATGCCTGGCCACATGACCATACAATTGGCACCTGTAACATTGTGGAGGTCCAGGCGATGATCTAAGCTTTTCAGTAGAGACCTTGAGGTGTGATATGGACTCTACCTGAAACAGATTCCTATTAGCTGGTAGATCCGGAGCCACCACCAGGAACAACGGCATGGCAACGTTTGTACCTGGTCGTTTGAGCTGAGCAACAGTTTGTATTTCGAACCCCATGTCCTGGAGCTCTTCCTTCAAGTCTGCTGTGGGGTAAGTTCGTGGGATACCCCTGAAAACTACTTTGATCAGCTTTACTGCCCCAGTGGGGAAGGTAAAGTAGGGAGTTTTGTTGGCTGCAAGCATGTTTGTTACATTTAAGTAATCCTCTGTAGTAGTGAATGTGAATTTAATTTTATCGCCACCAGCTGTTTTGGCAGCGAAGGGACCTTTTACTGCGTTGGCCACCCAGTCATGTAGTTTTTTGTAATTCTCCTCGAACTGTACAACAATGGGTGGGATGTTGGCGTTCTTCTTTGCCTCCTGTGTTTCGTTTGATTCCTGTACTGCGTCTTGCAGAGGCTGGAATTGGTTTGAGGTCTCAACGGCCTGCGCTGTGACGGTGGATTGAGATGCCCTTGCGGTACGACGGGGAGAGATGAACTGCTGTTCATCGCGGTTCTGAGGCACTTGCGGTGATGGCTTCACTGTTGCAGCTGATGCAGAGGATAGTAGACTGAGGTCTACTGAGTAGGGTAGATCGCTGTGGGTTGCTGGGAAGGAAGTAGCTGCCGTTATCGACGGTCGGCTCTTATTCTGTTTCTTGGCCCCCTTAACTTTAGGTTCGGTGGCCCGTTTCTTGAATAGATTCTTGTCGTCAGAGGTGGTAGCAGAGGTGACAGCCCCACGCTTGCGGGAGGCTGAGGTTTCGCATTCCATGTCCTGGTATTCAAGTTCAGTTGAGATGGATTCGTTGTCCGAAGTCAATGCCGGGAATTCTTCATCATCGAGAGTCAAAACTTTGTCCCCAGTCGAGTTGTCGGCCACCATTATGTCGCCCGGTTCCGACGACGTTGCGACGTTTGAAGGCTGCAGGGGTGACAGGAGTGTTGCTCTGATCCTTAGTTGTCACCGTAGGGTATCCGGATCAGAGACAACCCTACGCTTGCGCTCGGGGGTTCCACTCCCGCAGGAGTGGGCCGTGGAGCGGTAATTCCCTAACGCCTCGGACAGGGAGGGCAAGGCAGTCCCCAAAAAAGAGGAAGGAAGCCTCTCACTAACTTCGCTTCGCAAGCGAGACGGAATTCGCATAAACAAGAATACAGTATCAGTAGCAAGTGTACACGAATACCATTGAGTGTGTGTAGTGTGGTCTTCTGCTCGCGTACTCTGCTCCCTTCCCGCCTTGGTGCGGGCTGCATATGGGGCCGGTGCTGCTCACGCTGGCGACGACTCGACGAATGCCGCTGCTGTGTGTGAGTCTTGCATACTTCCCGACTTGGTGCGTTTCTGCGCCGCGCCATAGCCAAGTCACAGCTCTTTCGTATTGAGCTGGAGTATGGTGGAGTATATTGCCTTAAGGCATTGCCTCCAAGATATTTGGACGGGACAGAACTTCACTGTCGTTGCGTCTTCTCGTTTGGCTGTAGTGTCTTCTTCACTAGATGGTTGCCGCCGCGGCCTTCGTTGTTTTACAGAAATGGCCGCCGCATTATATGTGCTGACGTTAATGCTGCCTCTGGGAGGCAGACAGATCTTCTTTTGCGGTCAGATGAGCTGTCAGCTTCGTGAGAAGGGCGATGAGCTCGTCCAATCTTCTTTCTCGTTGGTCTGTGTGGTGTCTGGTACAGGAACGGTCGCATTCTTCCCTGCCACCTCCGCTGGTTGGCTCTCTAGTGGTCTTCTGCTGGCGTACTCTGCTACCTTCCCGCCTTGGTGCGGGCTGCATATGGAGCCGGTGCTGCTCGCGCTGGCGACGATTCGACGAATGCCGCTGCTGACCGACCACAGCCAGTTGCTGCTCCGTTGAGCAGAGTAGGGTGGAGTGTGTTGTCACTAGACATTTACTCCAGCTTCATTTTGATGGGACATTTCTTCACTGAAGGTTTGTCGTTGCTTTTGGCTGTCGATGTTTTCTTGTAATGATGGGTGCCGCCGCGACCTTCTTCCTCAGAAGTGGTAGGCCGCATTTGGTGTCGTTTCATTAGTGCTGCCTCAGGGGGGCAGAGGTGTCTTCTTTGATGTGAGGTGATTTACAAGCCTTGTGAGAAGGGCGATGAGCGAATCCAACCTTTCTTCTTTCTGGACTGAAGATTGACGGGTGGTGTGCTCGCATGATTTTCTGCCGGTGATCTTCTGCCTGGGTTGATTCTTTGGTGGACGCCGTCTGGTGTAATCAGCGTTTTGAACAGTCGTCTCCGCTGGGACGGCCCTGTTCTGTTGTCTGGAGCTGCTGAACTTCCGGCGCTCCACGGACCGTGTGGTAACAGTATTTTTTTTTATTTTTTTTTTTTTTTCACTGCCTCAACGGCGTTTTGTAGCCCCGCTACTGTATGTAGCTTAATCTACTGTTTCGAATCGATTGTATTGTATTCACTTATGATACACATTAGGGAAAAACCCAGCTTTGACCGTTATAAACAGCCTTTATGGGAAACCCTTGAATGTTCTTATTAGGATCGCTTCTGGTCATTGATCCTTTATATTGGTGTCATTATTGTACTGAGTGGCACTTTGAATTTGTGCCATTCCATTGGGAGTACTGTACCTACTGACTCCAATCTGTCAACTTCTGGGCGGATAGTATCAAGCCTGGTGAAAAATTTCTCTGCTTGTCGAAAAATTTCTGCATTGATGGTAGGCATGTTGGTGATCTCGTGAAGAAGGTCTATTGGCGTATAGATGCTAGCATGGCTGATCATTCTTAAGCATCTGTTCTGCACTCTTTGTAAGTGTAGCAGGGTAGATTTGCATGCAGTTCCCCAGACCTGGCAACCGTACATAATGAAGGGTAGGACAACTGATTTATATATTCTTATTTTTGTTTCGAGTCTCAAGTCATTGCTCATGAAGATTGGTGTCAGATTCATAACAACGGCTAGGGTTTTTTTCCTTCTGTCTAGGACATGTTGACGGAAGAGTAATTTACGGTCTAACGTTATCCCCAAGTACCGGTGCTCGGTAACCCAGGGTAACCTTTGCCCCATTAGTTCCAACTGTCTTTGCAGGTTTGGTCGTTTAGTTGAGAAATACACTGCGGCACATTTAGTAGGGTTCACCTTCACCTTATTTTCTCGACACCAGAGACTAAAGGCGTCAAGGCCTGCTTGGGCGTTGGAAATATTTCTTTCGTGGTCACCTCCGGTTGCGTAGATGACCGTGTCATCCGCAAATTGTGCAATATAAACGTTGGGCGGGGTTCGTATATCATTAACATCAATGGTGAACAGATGAGGCGATAAGGCAGATCCCTGCGGTAAGCCCACATTAATTGTGAAGGTAGATGATTTCTGGCCTTCGATTTGGACGAAGAACCTCCTGTCCTTGAGGTAGCTGGCTATGAGGGCAATATAGCAGTCGGGTATGTCGGTGTGATGGAATAGCTTGTCTAATAGTTTGGTATGCCACACCTTATCATAGGCTTTTTCAATGTCGACAAATATGGCGGCTGTAGATTTATTCCAGTTAAAACCCTTGCTGATTTGCTCGGTGAGCCTTACTAACTGACAGGTGGCTCCTACTCGGTTTTGGAACCCGAACTGTTCTTTCCTGATGACTTTGTCCAAAATCTAAGCTTGCTTTAATTCTCTTCAGCAGAATACGTTCCAGCAGCTTGGAGGTAGCAGAGAGTAAGCTAATTGGTCTGTAATTATTGGGAATTGTTTTGTCTTTACCCCTTTTTGGCAGAGCTATAACCTTAGCCGTCTTCCATGCTGAAGGAAAGTAATGTTGTAGGAGACATGCATTGAAAATTCTGGTGAGAAGTACCAGACCTTTCCTTGGTAGGTTCTTTAGGTGAATATTGCCGATTCCATCGATTCCAGGTGATTTCTTTGGGGCTAATTTCTTGATGATTGTTCTCACTTCACCGGGTGTTGTCAGTTCTGGCTGGTCAGAAGGGGGTCTGCTTAGTCTGTCCTCTACTCGCTGAACTGTTGCGGCCTCCGCCTGTTCTTCCTCTGGAGTTAGAGGGTAGACCACTTCTGTGTGTATGGGCGGCGAAGTGCTCTGCCAGGATTTCGGCTTTTTCTAACGGCAGAAAGCACGGACCTGCCGGGCCTGATATTGGGGATTTCGCTTCCTTCGGCTGTTTTAAGGATCGAATTAGGTCCCAGGCTTCCTTGTTTTCTAATAAGAGATGGGACATTTTATCTTCCCATCTTTCTGATCTTCTCTCCTTTAGGCGCGCGGTGAGTTGGCGGGAGAAGTGACGGAATCTACGGCGGTCGGCAGGGTCGCGGAAACGTTGCCAGAGTGTCCTGTAACGATTCCTTAGGTATCTGAGATCTTCGAGTATCGCTGGCAATTCTTGATAGCCGTTGTTGTGTATGATGGTGGTGGTAACGGACGCTTTTCTTTCAGCTTCTTTGATTGTAGTATTGAAGTGGTTGATAGCCTTCTCGATGCGATCAGGCGACGATACATTGAAGGTGGTGTTTATTTTGTTGTGGATCTGTCTGGAGAAGTAGTTCCAGTTTGTTTCTGTTATTTTTTTATGGCTTATATGTGGTAGAGTAAAATTCTTGAACTTAAGCACGACTGGATTGTGGTCTGACGAAAGATCTCTCCATGTTTGAAGGTGTATGTCATGAGTGATGTTTTTTGCTACGACAATGTCGAGGACGTCCGGCTGGGCGTTGCCGCGGTTTGGGAATGTAAGTAGCCTCAGTGGGTCCGTAGACTTGTATGTTCCTCCTTTCAGACAGTTGGTATAGTAGCTCTCCTTTAGCATTGGAGGTGCGCGAGTTCCATGCTGTGTGCTTACTATTTAAATCACCGCCTATTATAATTTTGTTCCCTTTTGATAGGATTTCATCCAAGTCATGTTCATTTAGGGCTCTGTTCGGTGGCAAATAAACTGAAGAAAGGATTATATGTCCTTCTTTGGTGTGGATTTTTACAGCCGTTGCTTCCATCTCCAGCAGGTTGATAGTTTGGATGACTGCATGTGATAGTGAATTCCTGATTGCAATTGCAGTACCACCTCCTCGCTGGCCTATTCTGTCGGATCTGTAGATTTGAAAGCCTGATAATCTAAATGTGTCCTTGGGTTTAAGATGTGTTTCTGCAAGCAGAATTATGTTAATATTGTGCCGGTTCGAAAAATCTAGTAATTCTAGCTTTTTATTTTTTATTCCATTTGCGTTCCATATTACAATATTTATGTCGCTCTGTGAAGACGGAGTTCTGGCCATTATTTCAGCATGGCCATAACACCTTCCATGAACGCAAAGAGTTTGGTAAACTTGTCTTTGGCGCTGTTAACTTTTTTCATTGTTCTTCTCATTGTATTAAGGAATTTCTTCATGTCTAGGAAATCGACTTGACTATCAGACTCCTCTTCTTCTTCTGATTCTATATGTCTGTTCTTGTTTCTCCTAGAGCCTTTCAGTGTATCAGCGAAGGAGTGGTAGTCTTCTGTTGTCTTCTTTTTTGGATCACGTTTCTGGTCTGTTCTGATTTGCTTCTTACTTTGGCTCTTAGAATCGTGCTCACTTGTTTTTATGTTGTAACGTTTGTTTAGGAAGTTTTGGGTTTCGTCGGTTTTCTGTTTTGGATTCGGAGGCTTCACTATCTTCTGATAAATGGGACAACCTCTCCAGGAGGCTGCATGATCCCCGTTACAGTTGATGCATTTCGCTTTTTGGCTGTTAGGGATAGTGCAGTTCTTGCTTGAGTGCAGCCCTGCACATTTTACACACCTGGCAGGAAAGTTGCAGTAGTTTGCGGTGTGTCCATGCCGTTGACATTTTATACATTGAGGAGGGCCGTTTAGGTTTCTGTAGCGTTCTATTTTGACTCTTGTATATAGAATTGAGCGAACATTATAGATCGCGTCTGATTCTGCACCATGTTTCAAGGTCACTGCAAAGGTAGCGAGTGGGATGAGCTCTCTGGTTTCTTGGTTCCGCTTTTTAAATTGATGAACAGATAGAATGACAAATCCCTTGGAAGCCAAGTCTTCCTGGATGCTGTCTGTTGTGATTGATGGTGGCAGGCCTTTGATGACCACCTTCAGTGGTTTCTCATCTGGCATTTGGTGGCTGAAATGGTCTATTTTATGCTGTTTGAAGAATTTTAGTAGGGTTTGGTGGTCCTCTTTGTTGTCTACAAAGTATTTTAGGTGACCGTCGCTGTACACCACCTTTAGGCCCCCTGTTAGGTGGCTTTTTAGGGCTTGATTCATCTCCAGATACTTCTGAACTTCCTTGATCACTACTGGAGGAATTCGTTCCCTTTTTGGGGCTTGATCAGCTGCAGTATTAGAATCATTTTCAGTGGGTCTTGTTTGTTCCAAGTGCTCTGATGGAGGTTGATAGCTGGCTGTTATCTGATCTGGCTGTTCATTATCCTCCAGGGAAGCGAATCTATTGCTGGTTTCAATTAGGAACTGGTCTTGATGAACTTAGCATGCTTATGCGGATTTCCTTTACGCTTCCTCTTCCCTTTAACAGTCTGGAACCCATTTGTGGGCTGCGGCAGGCTTGGGAAATCTTCTTTTTTCTTTAGGAATTCTTTTCTTCTGTCACTCTGATGAATTGTGATTGGATGAGTCGGATTCTCAGGTTCTGAATCTGAAGAGTCGGAGTGCTCCGAGCAATCCATTTCGGAGCCCGAAGGTGATCTCGGGTAATCTTCACTGTCCTCCTCTTGGACCGATGGTGATCTCCGTCTCGGTGACTTCGATCCTGACGCCATTGTGCACGAAACGCCAGTGGCGTTTCGGACACTCGTGTTGCCTACTGGGAGTGTTGTTACTGGTCCCTTCGTTAATCACCGCTGGGTTTCCAGAACCAGTAACAACCCTATTCAGCGCGCCCGGGGGTTCCTCTCCACTCGGGAGAGGGCCGTGGGGCGGTAGATCCCTATGCCTCGGAAGGGGGGGACGGGTGGGACCCTATAGTCTGACGACAACTTGCTTCCTTCTCGCCTCGACGTCTTCCGAAGCCCGACGATGTGGTAGCAGTAGGGCAGACATCGCTTACTTGGCGGCTTGTTGCGGGCTGCGTATGTGACCTGCTACTTCGTTGAGGATTTTTCCTGCTGCGTTGCTGCTTCCATGCTCGGCAGCCGCGATAAGAAGCAGCGTGTGAAGAGCCGCAATTGCAACAAACAGCGTCCTCGCGACGCTGGTTGCATTCTGCGACATAATGACCACCTCCACAACGAACGCATCTTGCTGGCTTTGTACATTCACTGGCTAGATGCCGGAATTCTTGGCACCTGTAGCACTGAACCAGCTTGCGTGGCTGCAGTTTTGCTGTAGATTTCTGCGAAGAGGTGCCGGCCTTCTTCGTCCTGGGGCAGGAGAGTGTGACTTCATAAGATATGGAGTCCTGCTGCAACATCTGGATGGCGGCTTCGAAGTCTTCAGGGCAGGACAGCAAGATCTTCAGTCCCAGATGGTCTGGCCAGCTAAATACAGGAAGCTTCATGGTACTCTGCATCTGAGCCAGTAAGATGCAGTAGTTCCCTGCATAGCTGACAGTGATCGGTGGTACTGGGCCTACTTGTGCAGCAGGGTAGATTACTGGAGCTGATGAGTCAGGCACGCCGTTTGGAGAAGGCGATGGTTGTGTGGGCCTTATCGGCGTCATCTTGAAGTTGCGGTACGTCTTTGGGTCGTAGCTATAGATCTGGAACCTTCTTTTGGTGTCTTCAACATATTCCTCCCAGACGAAGTCGCTGGCCAGTGGGGTTGGAAACACAAGTGCCTCCGGCCACGCCTCGTCTCCTCCAGCAGGGCGATACTTATTGACCAGGTGTCGGTGGTCACGGCTAGTCAGGGCCTTCTTGAATGTGGCAGCGTCGCAGGTGGGAACCCGCCAGCTGAACTGAAGGCCGTCAAGGATGACTGAAAGAGCGAAACACCATTTCTCAGGGTTGCCTCTTGCAAGACGTCTTTTCCAAGCTTTAAAGGACCAGTCTTCTGGTCTGACTTCTTCTACAACACGTTCAGTGGCCCCTGGTGGAAGGTGGGAGGCCTCCGCCAAGAAGCCAACTTCACGCGGGAAGGCGCCGGGTGGTTTGAATTTCTTCCTCCGTTTTGCCTTCTTGGTTGCAGCAAGCTTCACGGGCGACTCGGAGGCGCTACTGGAAGCTGTAGTGTCTGCCTTAGTGACAGCAGATAGGCACGAACGAGTAGACTTGGCTGCACCAGTCTGCACAGGCGACGTGGATGCCATCTTAGCCTGCCGCTGCTGTGTGTGAGTCTTGCATACTTGCCGACTTGGTGCGGGCTGCGTATGGAGCCTTGTGCTCCGGTGCTGCCTAGTCTTGCGAAGTTGCTGCTTCCACTTGTCGCAACCGCGGAAAGAAGCTGCGTGCCTGGATCCGCAGTTACAGCAGACTGGCTCATCCCGTGGTGTTTTGCAGTCTGCAAGCATATGTCCTCCTCCGCAGCGGACACACCTGACCGGTTCAGTGCAGTCCCTGGCATAGTGCCGGAATTTTTGGCACCTGAAGCACTGGACCGGGCTGCGTGAGGGTGGCTTCGCTGAGATGGTCTGCGTTGTGGCGTTGCGTGGGGGCGGTTTCTCCACGGTGGTCGGCGTTGTGTCACTGATACTCACTCCATCAGGGAGCATGTTGTTGTGGCCCTCTGGATTCTGCTGCTCAGGAGCTTCCTTTCCCACTGCAGTGGTGTTGACATCTTGGGTGGGTCTCTTGAGCAGTTGTGGGGCGTGGACGATCTCATTCGCTTGAAGGAACTTGGTCAGCCGTTGTAGTTGGTCGGGATGTTGCGGGAGAAACTTCAGCCCGCCCTTCAGTGGGATAGCGAGAAGGAGGTCCGAAGTTTCCGCGTGGAGCTCGGTCATCAGCTCGACTTAGTTTCCGTCGTACTCCGCCGTGATGGGTACGACTGGCCCTTGTTCCGTCTGCTGTGTTTCTTCTTGTGATGACCGATCTTCCACTTCTTGCGTGTCTTCAGTTTGTGGGAGTTCGTCGACATCTTCCGTCTCGTCTGCTACTGGTTCTTCTTGCGGGTACGGCATGATGTTAAATCTTCGTTTCAGCTTGGCGATGTATTGCTCCAGGTCAAAGTCGTGCGCCCAGAGCGTTGGGAACACCACCGCTTCGGGCCACTCCTCTGGCCAGCTTGGGTCATCACGGATGATCCGCTTCTTGGCAAGATGGCTGCATTCATGTCTTGTGAGACACTTCATGAGGTTCTTGTAGTTTCTTGGCAGGTCGTATACGAAATTAATGTCGTCAAGGTGGATCTTTACAACCAAAGACCACCTCTCCTCCTGCTTGTTGGCTGCCAGTCTGCGCTTCCATGTCTCGCGGGTTGCCTTGTTCTGGTTTGCGATGAAGTCACTGGCCCTGATTGTGACGTGATGCCACTTCTGCCCGTCGTGGCGAATTTCTTCCAAATATACACGTATATTCTGGAAAACTCGTGGCATGGCGGCTATGCGTGCAGTAGCGGGCGACTTCTTGTAGCTGGCTCAATATGTGGGCCGGAACAGCGCCGGGGTCAGCAGCTCGGTTTCTGCGTTTTTTTTTTTTTTTTTTTCCTTTTTTTTTTCTTTTCGCTGCCTCAACGGCTTTATGTAACCCCGCTACTGTCTGTAGCTTTATCTACTGTAACAAATGGTTGGTTTTGGGAAACATGATATACACTTTAGGGAAAAACCCGGCTTTGGCCATTATATAATGACCTTAGAGGGAAACCCTTGCTTTTTCTTATCGCCTGGTGGGGATGAGCGTAGTTAACAACTGCGTGAGCAGTTGTACGACCATCCCTAGCTGATTTTCTTGTTGCTGGCATTGACAACGGTTGTTGTGTAGATGCTCATAGTGTCTGGTTTGGTGGTTATGCTTGGTCACATGGCCGTGGGTGGTCTTATCCTTCTGCGCTCTGGGTGGCGTCGTGATCTTCTCTGTGCTGGTTTGGGGGGCGGCTCCTGTTGATAGCCGCTTGCAGCTTCCTCCTCAGTGGGCAGCCCCCGTAGCTAGCCGCGTGGTCCATGGCGCAGTTGGCGCAAGTTGGTGTCGCTTCGCGTGGTCTGGTGCACACCAACACGGTGTGATTTTCCCCGCAGCGAACGCACCGAACTTGGTTCCGGCAATCCTTCGATCGATGCCAGAATCCCTGGCACCTGAAGCATTGGTCAACAGTTGACAATGATGATTTCTTCCTGCGGGGATTCTTCTTGGTGCTCCGGCCGTTTTGCTTCTTAACTTGGATATTGGCTGCCTCAGCATCATTGATTTCCGATGACGTTGACTGCTTGGGTTCTGTAGGTGGTGGGAGGTTTTCATCTGGGGTGACCTCCGTTCCTCGGTTGGTTGCTTCCTCTGGTGAAGCAGTGTTTGGGATGCTATCACTTTTCGGAAGCCCTGCGCCTCCATACTGGACGAGCTGGAATTGAATGCTGTGGCTCTCGAGGAAATCCTTAACCGCCGCTAACTCTGATGGGCTCGCACATGTTACGAGCAGGTTGTCCGGTGTCAACCCTGACGGCGCTTGCGATGCCACTACTTGGTGGTCTGGACTAGGCGTGGCGTCGAGGTGCATGGGCAAGGACCCTATGATTTTCGCCGCATCTTAGACATCTCTGTTCCCTAGTGCAGTTTCGGGCCAGATGCCCGAAGTAATTGCACCTGAAACATTGTGTCAATGGAAGTGGCGGCTTTTTCTTGGGTTCCAGCCGCACCTTGTATCCAAGCAGGTTGGAAGGTCGTTGGTCCCGCGGAATGTTTGCGACTGGTTGGATGGTGTACAACGGGATGCGCTCGTCCGTCCCCGGACGCCGCATCTGGTGGACGGCAAGGGTAGCTACCCCGCAGCTGTTAAGTCCCGCAGCTACCTCGTCCTCTGTGGTGATGCCAGGTAGCCCACGGACCACCAGTTTGGCGGGTCTCCTGGGCAGTTGTAAGGTGTGCTCAATCCTGTAAGCCTCGAGGAACTTGCAAAGAAGTTTCGACTGCTGCGGGTGCTGTGGGTAGAACTTCAGACCACCCTTGATGGGGATGGCTAGGATGACATCTGAAGTAAAGGCATAGAGCTCTGTGATTAGCTCTATGAAGCCACCGTCGTACATCGCCGTTATTGGGAGAACAGGGCCCTGTTCCGGTCCACCCTCCAGCAGCTGCTCTTCTTCCCCTGTGCTGTCTTCTTCAGCAGCCTCTTCTTCTACTGTCCGATTAGCTTGCAGATCGTCCCGCGGATAGGGCATGAGAAGAAATCGTTGCTTAAGAACTTCAATGTATTCTTGCAAATTGAAGTCTTTGGCCCACAATGTCGGAAAAACCAGCGCCTCGGGCCATTCTTCTGGCCATCTTGCGTGGCCCTTGATGATGCGCTGCTTGGCGAGATGGCTGCATTCTCTTCTTGTGAGGCACTTCATGAGGCTCTTGTAGGTGTTTGGCAGAACGTACACGAAGTTCTTGTCGTAATCAAGATGTACGAGCACAGAAAGAGTCCACTCTTGTGGGTTGTTTGAAGACAGTCGGCGCTTCCACAGTTGGCGGGACTCCTCGGTGAAATCTGCGACGAAGTCTTCTGCCTTCATGGTTAGGACAACCCATTTAGGCCCCTCCTTGTAGCGTGCTTCAAGGGTTAGATGAATATTTTTAAACTCACGAGGCATTTCTATCGTGCGAGCTTCGCCGGTTTCTGCGTTGGCCGGGCGCTTCTGCTTTTTTTTTTTTTTTTTTTTTTTTTTTTTTTTTTTTTTTTTTTTTGTTTCAGTGCCTCAACGGCATGTTTGTGGCCCCGCTACCTTAAGTAGCTCTACCTACTGTGTCACTTGTTTGGGATGGGTTATTTTTGGGGACGCTTTTTATTCTCTTTAAGGGGGAAAATGGCTATGGTATGTCACTGATATCCTTGCGAATATCAGGTGACATCCTTATTGAAAACCCCTTTAGGTTTTACTAAGTCCGTTGGGGATCATCGTCGTAATCAGCTGTGTTAGGAGCTGGACGACTTTCCCCAAGTGGTTGTCTGGTTCGTCTCGATGGTCATGGCTGCAGCAGCGTAGTGGCTGGTGGTAGACCGCTTCCCTGATCAGTGGTCTCAGTTTGTGGCCTCTTGGATCGTCGCTGGTTGATTTCCTGGTCTTCTTCTCTTCGTATTTTCCATTTCTTGAATTCCTGGTGTGGCTTGGTTGGCGTCGGCTGCTGTCGGCAGAGGCTAGTAGCTTCTTCCTCACAGCACATCCGCCGTAGCTCGCCGCGTGGTCAGCCCCACAGTTCGCACACGTCGGCGTGGCTTCACGCGGACGCGTGCAGACCGCGACGCTGTGGGCTCCCCCGCAGCGGACACAACGTAGTTGGTTGCTGCATTCATACGCCCGATGCCAGAACCCTTGGCATCGGAAGCATTGGTTGATCGTGCTTGGTTTCCTATTCCGAACACTCCTGGTGTTTCGGTCTCTGCCTTGGTGACTGGTTCCCTCTGGGTGCTCGGTTGCTGGTTCTGTCACGGGTCGGTTCTGTCCAGCTTCTGGTAGTGACTTGTGGTTCTCGCCTCGTCCAGACCCATCTGGTTCCATGGTTCGAGATGTTGTGTTTTCCGCACTTGGTTGCGTACTGTCTAGGCACCTCCGTCCACCGAGGTGGTCGATTGCAGTCCCGATAGTCGCCTGGAAAGTGCTGTCGGTGATGAACGCCGCCAGTGCTGCCCGTGTCTTCTCTGGAAGCGATGCCATATGGTGGAGTATCTCGGACATGGTTGCCTTCTGGGGCGGCGAGATTGCTTGAAGCAGATGGTCCATGGCTGCTTGGGTGGTGACTGTCTGGTTGTCGTTCTTGGGTGCGTCGCTTCTCGGTGACGCAGTGCCCTCTGTCTCCCGTGAGTGGGGTGGTTTGTCGACTTGCTTGTTGTTCGGCGTGGCGGGGAGCTCTAACGTCTTCATCTTGAGGAGTTTTTCATCGAGGGCATCCAGGTATTTGTCCTCGTCGAAGTTTCCTGCATAGACTGTCGGGAACGGTACATGCCTAGACCAGTCCATTTCTTCCTCGATAATTGGCTCGGCGAGGTGTGCGTACTTCGGTTCGCAGAGCGTTCGAGTCAGCACCTTGGTGGTTTCGGTGGGAAGACGCCAGGCATAGATTTTCTCGCTGGTCTTGACTCTCAGCTCTAGCGCCCATGGGCCTCCTTCCTTGAGGAGGTACTCGATGAGCTCCTTGATGGTGTAGTCTGCCGAGTCGAGGAAATACTCGTGTGTCGGGGTGTAGCACCGAAAGTAGATCGGGGCGTCAGTGCCCAGCCGGCTGTCGTCGTCAACGATGTACTGTGGCGACGACCAGCATGAGCTTCCCGGCGAGTGCGAAGTTGTAGGTGAGGCATCATGGCTGCTCGTGCTTGCTCTCGGGTTTTCAGCGACCTTCCCTGTCGCATGGCTCCGGCAGCCTTCACTTGACTGGTTGCCTGGGTCCGACCGGTCACCGTCACGGCGCGGTAGTGACCGGACGTCAGGGCCGCGTGTTGCCGTAGCCCCGGGCTGCTCCGGCTGTGCGGCGTCGTGGCGTACCACAGCACCGGGTACCTCCCCCTTCGGAGTGTCGGCTTGGTCCGACCTTCCGCCACCCCTGCGGGGCGCGGAATGACGCGCCACATCAGCTGCGGCCGTCAGCTGTCCGCACTGCATCCGTGCAGCCTCCTGGCGGCCACCCGTGGCACCAGGTGTCGACTCCAGACAGCTATCTCCATGAGAGGAGCGGTCCCGAGTCGACCGTCCATCACCACTGCGTGGTGTGGACTGAGCCGGAGCGGCCAGCGCAGCGCCTATATCTCGTGGCGGGAGTGGTGCCGCCTGGCGGCGGACTGGCGTATCATCCGGGCGCCGCTTCTTTCCCATGCTGCGCGCGCAACTGGAGCTGCTCGGCGAGACATCTGCGCGCGACGACGACAAACCTCGGACTGTCGCGCTTCTGCTGCCGGGCGCTTCTGCTGTCGGCGCGGGTGCGGACTGCTTATGGAGCCGCTTCTGCTTGGTTGCCGACTTTCGCAGATTGCGCCTGGCGACACAACCCGCGTAGGCGGCTGAGTGTGATAGGCCGCAGTTAGCACATGTTGGCGTCGCTTCGCGTGGGCGGCTACATTGTTTGACGCTGTGTTGTTGCCCACAGCGGACGCAACGCTCAGCTGCACTGCAGTTCTTGGCTTGGTGCGAGAACCCTTGACATCTGTAACACTGTTGTAGTGCAGCTGGCGGGCGTTTCTTTGGCTCTACCCGGACCTCCTGGCCGAGTAGCTTCTTCACTTGGAGGGCTGCTGTGGCAGGAGGGTCTGCGGTGAAGGCGACGAGAGGGAGCCGCTCCTCGGTGCCCGGTTTCACCATGGGGACGACGTCCCTCACAGTTACCCAGTGCTCCTTGAAGCCGGTGACGACCTCCTCTGTCGTTGTAGTTTCTGGCAGCCCGCGGACTACCAGTCGGCGTGGCCTGCCCGATTGCCTGACAGCGAAGCTGAGGCCTTGCTCCTCCAGATGGGCCGCAACGGTCTCGTGGTCAGTCGGGCATGAACAGTTGACCAGTAGGCCCTCAGGTACTGGCCAGGTGAAGACGGCCAGGTCGGTGATTTCCCACATCTTGAGGGAAAGGGCTGCAAAGTCCACTGACGAAGTGACTATCAGTTGCTGCACAGGTCCGGCGGCGATAGGCGTCTCGTCGTCGCTGCAGTCGACGGGTTTGGCGCCAGTATCGTTAGCCGATGGCTCCGTGCTGCTCTCCGATTGGTTTGCAGCTGAGGGCGATTCTTCTGCTGGCGGACGGGGCATGCGCTGCTTGACTTCTTTCCAATAATCTGTCTCAGAGAAATCTTGGTTGAAGATTAGTGGAAATGGCATGCGGTCATCTTTATCTCCGTCGTCACTGGGTACGGCATGCTGTGCCGCAAACTTGGCGTCCGACAGTGTTTGCTTAAAGATCTCGAAGTTCGTGGTAGGAATTTCCCATTTAAAGATGTCTTTGCCGAATGTGGCGGCAACATATACCTGCCACGGGTCTTTGCCGGGCTGGAGGCGGCATTCCCACCTCTCTAGCGGAAAAGCGTCGTAGGGATTCCAAAATACATTGCCTCGAAAGACTGAGATAATCTCTAATAAACAGCGACAACTGTATGTCATCTTAGCTTTCGCAATGTGCGTGCGCTCGGCTTGACAACTCACATGCCGAAAATGGGTGGATCGTGCCGTGGCGAGTGGTCTCATCTTGTGGACTTGCAGCGGGCTGCGTATGGAGCCTTGGTCTTCGTATCTGCTGCTGTGTCTTGAAGCGGCGTTGCTGCTTCCAAGCCTTGCAGCCGCGGTAGGAAGCAGCGTGCTTAAGTCCGCAGTTGCAACATTCAGGATCTTCTCTGAGTTTGTTGCAGTCGGCAAGCCCATGATTGCCACCGCAGCGAACACATCTGGCTGGCTCCGTGCAGTCTCTGGCATAGTGCCAGAAACTCTGACACCTGAAGCATTGGATCAGCTTCCTTGAGTGTGTTTTCGCTGCGGGTTGCTGCGAGGAGACGTTGGTTTTCTCTCCGTCGGCGTTGTCTTCTTTCCTTTGCGAGTGGACGGAGGTTTCTTCTTCGTTGGGGAGTTTGATGTCGGTCGCTGTAGTCTGGGTAGAAACATCCGTTTTCTTTGTGGCCTTCTGCGTGGAGGTTGCAGTTTCTTCACTGCCAGGGGGTAAGATGTGGTGCTTGACACGGAAGTTTTGAAAGATCTTGATGGCTTCCGTAAGGTCACTGGGGGAGCCCAGCAGTATCTTCATTCCTTTAGGAACAGGCCAGCAGAAGAAAGGCAGCTTCATGTGACGCTGCAGATGAGATTGTAGCCCATAGTATCCATGACTGTAATAGACTTGGATGGGCGGCACAGGGCCCTGCTCTGGAGGGGCTGAGTTTTCTGGGTTCCAAATTGGTGGTACTTGGAAGTTACGACCAGTTACCGGGTCGTAGCAGGAGGCCATAAATCTTCTTCTCGTTAGGTCGACGTATTTCTCCCAGTCGAAATCGCTGGCAAGTGGGGTCGGGAACACGAGTGCCTCCGGCCACTCAGCGACCCCTTCTGGAAGAATCTTCTCAGCGAGGTGGCTGTGGTCTCGGCTGGTTAGGACCAGCTCAAAGGTAGTCGCGTCGCTGGTAGGGACTTCCCAGCTAAACTGAAGATCATTTAGAAGAACGGTGATAATGAACTTCCATTTCTTCGGGTTGCCTCTTTCGAGGCGCCGTCTCCATATTTTCATGGACCATTCTTCAGGGTTGATAGCATGCACCACGCGCTCAGTAGCATCGTGTGGAAGCAAAGAGGCTTCTGCGTAGAAGCCGACTTCCCGCGGAAACGCGAGAGATTTGTGGCTCATCTTCTTCTTAGACTTCGACTTGGCCGTCGTGGTGTTCGGCGATGTCGTGGGAGAACTAGTATCAGCCATGTTCATCTGCGTTCTTGGCGTCAGACGATGCAGCGGGCATTCGCTGCCATCATCATCATCCGTCAACTATCTGAGCAAAGCTCATAATATCTTTCGTGAGCCAGGATACCCTATGTCACGTGTCTGGTTTGCTTTTTCTGACTTGGCTTGCTGTAAATGTCATGAGGTTGTATTGGAGTCTAATTTGTAGACAGTCTTGGAATGAGGACGGTGATTAGCTGGGTGAGCAGCGTCACCACCGTCGTCATCTGGTCGTCGGATCCGGTACGGCAGGCGTGGCAGGTCCCCTCCGGCCGACCTTCCAGTTGGCCGGCTGGCTGCCGTCTGGATCCTGGCAGCAGCACAGCACCAATTACTGCCTTTGTCTTAGAGGGCAGGTGGAGGTGGAGGATATTGTCCGTAGACATTGCCTCCAAAAGTATATGGGTGGTGCAAATCTTCACTGTTGGGGTGGCTTCACGGTGGTGTCAATTATTTGATTAAATTTAGTGGTCTCTTGTGACGATCAATTGTTGTATCATAGCGACCGATGTTGTGGACTTCAGGGTTTTTGCTTCTATGAGTACTTTTGTAGAAAATTTCGGCTAGTTGTTTGAACCTGTCGTGAAGATATGGAACTCCAGTGGCTTCATGGAGTGCATAGGTTGGAAAACTGTTTGGAAGATGTAGAGCTCTCTTCAGTGCCCTGTTTTGTATTGTTTGTAATCTGAGTATATGACTGTCGGCAGCGTATGCCCACACTGGACAGGCGTACTCAATAATTGGTCTTACAAGAGTGGTGTATATCTTAATGCCAGTACTTGGGGCTAGATTATTGTTTTTGTTAAGCAGCGAGTATAGGCTGTGAAGCCTCATGCTTGCTTTCCTGCGGATATCATTAATATGGGCTTGCCAGGTGAGTCTCCTGTCTAGCAACACTCCTAGATAGCGTGCAGTAGCTGACCAGGGTATATCGTTACCATGAAGGTGAAGAACAGGGTCCGGTTGCCGTTGCCGACGGGGCCCAAGTCTTTTGCTGATGATTATTGCCTGTGTCTTTGCTGGGTTAATATCAATTCTCCATCTCCGGGCCCAGCTCTCCGTTACCTGGAGGACTTCCTGAAGACGGCGAATGGCTAAAATTTTGCTGCGGCTGGCTGCGAGGTAAGCGGTATCGTCAGCGTATGTTGCGACCAAAACACCATTGGATGTGGGGACATCAGCAGTATATAATGAGTATAAAGTCGGGCCCAGAACTGAGCCTTGGGGAACACCGGCTTTCACTATTCTTACACTTGAGAAGGCTCTGTCGACTCGAACACTGAAAGTGCGATCTGTCAAATATGATCTTATTAATTTCACGTATGGTCCCGGGATACCCTGCTCATATAGCTTAAGTAGGAGGCCCGAGTGCCATACGGAATCAAATGCGCGTGAAATGTCAAGCATCACCATGGCACTGTATTGTTTGTGATTGAATGCTTTTGTAACAGCTTCTGTGACTCTCATCAGCTGCTGTGTAGTTGAGTGGTCGCGCCGAAATCCTAGCTGGTGATTTGGTAAGGCATTTGTGTCCTCAATATGAGTGGACAGTCGTTTTAGCAGTAGCCTTTCGAATACCTTGCTGATGGCTGGTAGAAGGCTAATAGGTCTGTAGTTTTGCGGTTGATGTGCGTCCTTCCCACTCTTGTGTATTCCCACAACCACTGCATGTTTCCATCTGTTAGGGAACTGTTGTCGGCGGAGAATGGTGTTGAAAATTTCTGCGAGGTAGACTGAGGCCTCAGGAGGCAGGTGCTTCAAAGTTCTGTTACAGATCTCGTCACGACCAGGAGCTTTGCGAGGGTGGAGATTCTGCAGGCTGCTGATAACCTCTTCAGGGGTAATATCGTCCATTTGAAATTCATCTTCTGCTTGCAGATATACCCTCAGCCGACGGTTGACTTCGGCGAGGTGTATGGGGTCTGCGTTTGTTTGCGACGGCCGAAAATTTGTTTCAAAGACATCGGCGAGGGCATTCGCCTTGTCTTCAGGAGTGACAGCTAACTCATGGTTGCCATTGAGAGGAGGAAGGCGCTGTCTTCGTCTGGTAAGCTTTCTTGTTTGTAGCCAGAGTGACCCGTCCTCTGGACTGAGCATGGATACTCTTGCATCCCACTCTCTATTTCGGTGTTGCAGCAGGGAAGCTTTTATTTCCCTCTGTAGTCTGTTGAGCAACCTTCTCGTTGCTTGGTTTCTCGTCAGCTTCCATTCTTTTGCAACCCTGTTTTTGTATCTTATTTCAGCCATCAGTTGAGGGGGAAGCTGTGGAGTGGGAGCTGACCGAGGTGTCCTAATGGGTGTTGATGCGTCAGTGGCCTCTTTGACTGCTGTCTCAAATATTTCGAGTGCATTGTCGATGTTCGTGATTTCAGGTTGGTTCGAAAGTTGATTTTGGAGGATTTCTTGGAAAAGCCTCCAATTTGTATTTTTGTAATCCAAAGTAGAGTGCTTCAGGGTCTGCCATGGTCCGATCTCAATTTCCGCTGTAACCGGGCAGTGATCGGAGGATAGCCGGTTTAAGGCTGCAGTGGCGACATAGCCCTGTATGTCCTTACTAATGAAGATGTCTAAAACATCTGGCCGTTGGCCGTTGCTTGGATAATGAGTGGGTACATCTGGTGCCCACACCCCCATATTAAGTCTGTTGGTCAATCTTCTCAGGGTTACTCCCGCAGCGTTAGTGTATCTGCTGTTCCAGTCGGTGTGTTTGGCATTTATATCTCCTCCAATCAGGAGCTTACCACCGATGGAGGCTAAGGCCGTGAAATCATCCTCGTTGAGCTGACGCCGTGGAGGACGGTAGCAGGAGATGATCGTTAATTTTCCGTTTGAGGTCGCCACTTCGACACCGACGGCTTCCATCTGTTGGAGTGTGGGTATGACAATCTCGTGATGAGGGATGTTTCGTTTGATGTATAGGGCTACTCCTCCGCAGGCGGTAGGCCTATCCCAGCGATAGCAGTTGTAGTTCGGCACAGATGCTCGCAGACCGGGCTTGAGATAGGTCTCGGAGACAAGGCATACATCCACATCATGGTCTCGTAAAAACTGTCGAAATTCAGGTAATTGACTATAAATGCTATTGGCATTCCAGGCACAGAAAGATAAAGAGTGTAACAGGGGTCTAGCCATGATGGTTGCAGTGGGAGCACTTTGGGGAAGCCAGGGCTTTGGATCCTGGAGCCGTCGTGGGCCGGTCTTGGCGACGCGGTGCGGACCGCGTATGGAGCCCGCGCGTTGTCGCCTGTCTGTCGGTGTGGGGCGGCTTACTGGAACTGGTCTCCGGCTGGGCTCTCTTGGGCCCCATAGCAGCTTTAGGGCGATGCTTCGCCTTCAGCTGCTTCTTCATTTCGCAGCCAGAGAAGCAAGCTGCGTGGTTCAGGCCACAGTTGCAGCAAACTGCTTCTTTCCTGGCTGTGGTGCAATCGGCCGCACGATGATCCGCCCCACATCTGGTGCATCTGCGCCGGTTTTTGCAGTCCCTAGCCTCGTGCCCAAGGAGCTGGCAGTTAAAACACTGCCGGAGCTCGGGGGGAGAAGGTTTCTTCTTGGTGACCCTCTCAGCCCTCGCCCTCGGCTGCGTCTCAACAGCTGCAGGCACAGGGACAGGTTGGCTCGGCGGGCTGGGCTGCTCCACGGTGCAGCTGACGCCCATGCCATTCAGCATGGCGAGTGGCCTTCGACAGGTCCGAAGGGCAGGAGGCTAAGATGGAGATGCCTCCTTCCGCCGGCCAACAGAACAGTGGCAACTCTGTAGCCAGCAGAAGCTGAACATACAGGCTGCCACAGTTGCCTTCATATGGCACCACCACAGGCTGGACGGGTCCCTCCTCCGTGGCTGGTGCTGCCTCCCCCTCCTGGGATGGCGTGGGCGACGTTGGTGTTACAATTGTTGTCTCTGCGTCGTCCCTGCTGGGGCTGGTTGGTGTAAGACTCTCAGCAACCTGTGGGACAGGTGCCTTCGTCTCGGTCTCGGGGGCCGGCAGCAGCTCTGAAGTGGCGGGAGTCTTGCTTCCTGCCACCTGCCAGCCCTCAGTCGCTGAAGTCTGTTGCCTTCTGCGGTGTCGCTTCAATTTTCCGTTGAGTTTTCGAAAGAACTTCTTTGCACAGAAGTCCTTTGCGAAAACTAGTGGCATTGATGCCAAGGCCTCAGGGCGCTTGCGTCCTTTGGCCTCAGCATCGTCGTGTATCACGCTGACCTCCTCGTGGTTGTCCCCTGAGCACATTAGTACCCCATAGAAGACTTTGGGGTCAGCTGGCAAGGACCAGCCATACTTTAGGCCGGCGTGTATGACCCAAAGCGACCATGAAGTGAACTCGTGCTTCTCTTGCAGTTTCCTGAAGTGGCTTGGTTCCAGGCGTCCAGCCAAGTGCTTCAGGTGGACACGATGTACGAAGTCGTCGCGTTCGCTTCGCCCCTCCAAGTAGAGTTCGTCGCTCTCCGCCGCTTCTTCGACAGCCGACAAGCAGGCGTCACTGGCAGCTTCAGTCATGGCGTGGTGAGCTGTTGTGGTGAGTCCGTCCGTCTGAGTCAAGTGACTGCTGTTGCCGAGACTCCGGCCGAGTAACATCGTGCCGTTGCGGACGTCATACGGAGCCGCCAGCGAACGTCTGACACGACAGCACTTGTCAAGCCCAGGTGCACCAATCATGTCGTCAGACGCAGCCAACACGAAGACTGCGGCCACCAAGAACAGGAAAGTAGGCGGGAAGCCGCCGCTAGAAACTCCTGAACAAGAACCGCCGGCGCCGCAACCAGCCACTCCTCGAGTTGGAATTGTTGCTGGGCCTGCAAGCCCAATCCTGATGCGCTACAGCGGCAAACTTTGCGTCCTGCTAGCTCACCTGCAAAGGATCGCGGAGCTACCGATCTTCTGTTGGCCAGTGGAAGATGGTGTGATGATTCACACTTCGACCGCCAGGGATTTTTGCGCTGGTTTGAGGTCCCTCCCGGAAGGGGTCACCTCTTGCAAAAGCCATTACCCGAACGGAGTGACCGCACTGGATGCCCCTGTGCAGACGGATGCCCCTGTGCAAACGGATGCCTCTGTGCAGACAGTGCGGAAGTCCAAGACCAAGCCGCCCTCCCGCAAACTGGTACAGTGCTTCAAGTGTCAAAACTTCTGGCACTGTACCAGCGAATGTGCCAACCATTCTAGGTGCATTCGTTGCGGGGGCGGCCACCGACTAGCGGACTGCAAACGCGACCGCGACGACCCAGTCTGCTGCAACTGCGGCTCCAAGCACGCCGCGTCCTACCGAGGCTGCAGAGCTTGGAAGGAGCAAGCCAAGAAGCTCCCTCAAGCGGCGCCAAGTGCCGCACTCGCAGCCCGCCAAGAACCGGCAGCAGACCAGCGCTTCTGCTGCGGAGGCCATCCCGCAGCAGACAGCCGCGCCGAGAAGAAAGAAGAAGACGTCACGACCACCAGTGACAAGCCACGTAGAACCACCGCCTCCAGGAGGGGCGACCTGTCGCGGAAACAGCACATGCTGTGACCGCATTCAAGCCTCAGGTCAAAGGGAGGACAGATTTGCTGCTCTCCTCACTCTCCTGGAAGAACTGGTCAGGCAACTCTCCTCCAGAGAAGCGTCCTCGACCACATGAATACCCACCCATCATGGCAGGCCTTTTCCGCGGCCGGCGCCATTAAAGGTTAACAACCAGCCAACCACAAGGACCGACCAACATCTAGGCCATACACAACCATCAACTTAGGAAGGAGGAAATGTCTAACGACAATACCCTCCAAAATAGCTGCTCCATAATGGCGGAGCAACTACTGGCTCTCTGCGGCTGACCTGGCACTTCACCAGAAGTTGGCGGCAATGAATCTAGTAGCCGAAATATCGTGTGACAACGCAATCTTGACTCGGCTAGTCACCCGAGAGCAGTTTATACATTCTCAACGCCGAGAAAGACTTCGTTCTTATATAATAATTTCTTAATTTATAAAAAAAATGGTGGATCATAAAATGACCATATGTCACAATTTTTGTTATAGCATTAATTCTACAGTGTATAGTAAATATTTTCATGGCACGCAGTTAAGCTGAGATAAACTTTTTAGATTTGTCGTATACAAATTTGAATCATTTAAAAACTTTTTTTTTTTGTGCTTGGAAGACTCATAGGAGAGGATTTGATTTATGAAATTCCTTCAGTTGAAGTAAGTAATCACACGACTGTACATTATATTTTCAAAAAATTAAAGTAATAATCAGTGCCATTTCCTGGACCTAATCATCTGTTGATTGATGTAGCAACGAAACACTTTACATTAACAAATGCATATTACGAACTTCTACTTCAATTATCAGATCATAAATTTGCTTGGGTCCGCGCCGAAATTCTGCATTTTGGTCGAATGGTGTACTTAGATGCAAATGATAAGAAATGGCTTCTGGTTACATCTTTAGGAATAAAATACGATGAAGAGTAAAAATAATATAGCGAGATTGGTAGTTTTAAGTCGACTGAAAAAATAACCTGTTTTTTTCGAAATATTGTTTACTGGTAAATTTTGTGATTAAGCGCAATTGGCGTCTGCGTAAATTTGTTAAAAAAAAAAAAAAAAAAACCAGAAACGAATGGTGTCAAAATAATAGTTGTTTCCAAAAACACATTATTCCTGAAATTGTTGTGTCTAAATTTGTTAAATGAGTTTAGCGTTTAGTTTATATATATTAAGTATTAACTGAAATACTGAATCGAGTAGCCACGGAAAAGCCATCATGTAATTAATACTGTATCGACATCTCCAAGGGGATGGAGGATACTGTAGAGCCAAATTTTCGAATTTTAAACAGAAAATAAAATGTGCAATTCAAATTAACTGATTTTGATTGTATATGAATAGAGAAAAAGGATTTTCCCGGAAAAAATCACCTTCTAGAAATGTGTAGAAAATAATTAATACTATGCTGACGGAATTGAATTGGTTTTGCCTCTAAGATTGAAGTAAACCGCGTTCGGTAAAAAATACATGTGAACAAAATTCAATTGCTTTGGTGTGATATTAATTACTAATAAAAACTGACTATGATTCCAAAAGTGTTTGGACAATACACTTATACAACCATTAATGTAAACATGGGGATGTCTGAGGCCAGGGAAGTGCTTTTTGTATCGGGACTGTGTCCTAGTATGGGACCCACATTTTGCGTATCAAATACAGGAATTAGAGAGGGTGCAAAAAAGAGCTGCTAGATTTGTTTCTGGAAATTATCGCAGAATGCAATCACTGACGGATATGATAAAGGAGCAGAAATGGGATTCATTGCAAGACAGGAGGAGGATGAGGAGGTTCATGGGAGTGTACAGGGCGTATACTGGCGATGAGGCATGGAACGATATTGCAATAGGTATGAAAAGTAGTGCATGGAAGGGAAAAGATGACCATGACCACAAGCTGGCACTCGATTTCAGGCACAAGGGTGTGGGAAGGTTCTCTTTTTTAGTTAAGGGTGTCAGGGATTGGAATGAGTTACCAAGAGAAATGATGAATAATTTACCGAAAACTTTGAAAGAATTGAAAGATAAAATTGGTAGAGGGCAAATGTAGGTGCGTGCAGGATAGGGGGAAGATGGGTGTGTAGGGAAATTTCCACCGGAGCCTGTGCTCCATTGCAATTAAATTAAATTAAATATGAGAGTGCTACAGAGAGTAATCCTGACATAAACTCTCGTGACTACTATCATTGGGGAAATCTTAAGGGAAAGGTTTATGAAGGAAATCCTCACACTTTCGAAGAACTTGAAAACAAAATATGTCAAGTAATAATATCCTTGGGGAGATGTGAATTCCAGCGTGTATCTCGAAACATGTTTAAAAGCGTATTACGCAAGACAGGCGACACTTCTAGCATCTTTTGAAAGGTAAGTTAATGGATTACATAATATTTATATGCTTTCACATACTTATACATATATATGATACTTAATTGTTTCTAAATAGTTCCATGGTTGACGGCCGAACTATGTGGCAAGCTGGCCGCTGGCTCGCCGCCAGCAGTTTCTTCGTTGTAATGCTAAATAGCAGCGGGTAGCGTTTCCCAGAGAACATCCTGTATTAAAACTGTTTGCCTAATTAATTGAATTTTGAAATATAAGGAAACATAACCTCAGCCGAGTGCAAATTGAATCTTTGTTATCAACGTCGTGTGATTTTTGTTTGTTTTTGTATTAACATATAGATTTAAAGATTTAATTTCTCGTTTTGATTTTTAATATCACCGAGACAATCATATGGTCTACATTTACATACATCTACATATATACTCTGCAATTCACAAAACTGTGGGTGGCAGAGGATGCTCAGCACCAAACCTAATCTCTTTGTTATGCATTCCAATCCCTAATGGTAAGAGGGAAAAAAGAGTTCATATAAGAATCAGTGCGGCACCTTATTTCTCTAATTTTATCTTTCCTGTCATTCTGACCCAAATAGGTTGGTGGACAGGGCCGCCGACTCTGTGGGTGCTCGGGGGCTCGAGCACCCACGAGAGGTAAATAGTGGGTGCCGAGCACCCATGAGCATAGACATCAAACCTATTAAGTAATCGACTTTTAGCGATACTGTATTACCTATCTCACATGCCGCGTGGCATGTAAATACGTCTCGATACTCAACGAGATCGCGCTTGCTTAGGCTGGCCGTCTAGTGGATGCGTATACGCGCAAAAAAAAAAATGCTCACGCGTGTTCGCAAGGTATGTTATGACTATTGTGAGCGCTCGAGTCGCACGAACATACGCGAGGGTGACGAGATCCGAATTTTTTTGGGTTTGATGGCGTGAAGAATGTAAAGGCGCCGACAGACCTTTTTTGAGCTCCAACAATCAGGGACACGATACTATTCGAACATAACAATTAACAAACATTTTTTGAGCTCCAACAATCACGGAAAACGATACTAATCGAACATAACAATTAAAATTTACACAAAATTACTTGAAATCATTAGGAAACTTTTTTAAATGAATATAGTAGATACAATCACATAGCAGCATATTTACGAAACCAGACACTTCTAAAAAATTCAAAACATTATGGCCCACACAACATTTTTTAATACGGACCTCTAATATCCCATGCACTCTTTTGTTTTTAATACATCTACAACAGTGATTCAGTTGATTTAAACCATTTAATCCATCAAAACACAACACGTCCATGGAATAATTATAAAATTTTCAATAAATTTCGTCTCTCAAACACAGATACAATGTATTATGCGGATTATAATTTGTGACGACTAATCTTTAATATGCAACAGTGCGTATCGTATTATATATATAACATATTGCAAAATTTTACGAACAAAATACCGTAAATTTATAAAGGTAACAATTAAAGGAAAGAACTGCCGAGAGGCAATATGTTTATGGAAAGTGGATTGCGTTCGACGCAGCCACTCATAGAATTCTATTACGCAAGCCCAGCCACTTACTTCTGTTATCTTGAAAAAGGGTTTTGACGAGAAATATTGTATTTTCTTTGTTTGTGTGTTGTTTTGTGTTGCTGTTGCCCTCCTCCCTTCAACTTTGTTAAGTGTTGAGTTGTGTGTTTAAAGTTGTTGATTTACTCAATGTATTTTGATGTTTTTGATACGAGAATAATAAAAATGTTGAGTTTATTTAATCTGTCCTTTCCATGTAAATTTTGTAAAGATTATTTACGGCTTAGTTTATTTCATCGTTTACTCGACTATAGCTGTAAATGGTTTCAGCGGCCTTTTTGAATTACTTTTTTTGTGTCCCATTTTCAAGCAATGTTTTTCTTCTCTTAACATAAATCTATTTTATTGTACCAGTATATTTTCAATATAAAGCTAGATAACTAATGCGGTATAAGATTAAAATGAATTTTAAAAAAGTAGACCGTGTCGGCAATGATAGTAAGTGAGAATGGAGATTTTGCCGATATAGGGCCTAAGCAAAGAAATTTACGTTTATTTTCTTAATTAAAAAGTAAATAAATATGTATTAAGGAGTTATTGTTCTGTTTTCTTTTGTTATATTCACTAGAGTGAAGAAGAAATGGAATAGGTTGCGGGGTGCAACGGGGAGAACTGCGACAGAGTCGCGCGAATCTGCTTTCAGTGGACGGGGTGTCCGTGCCACCTCAGTTCGCGCGTATACAGGCGTATCCGCGCGAACATTTTTTGCGAGAATACGCATCCACAGGAGCCAGTACGGTGCTAGCGTGCGTAATTCCGCGTCATGCCCAATGAGACTGTACGTTAGGTCATGCCTAACACCGTCTAGTATGTGATAAATAAGTGTAGATGTGATTTTTGATGAGCACACACCTAAGCAACTCGCCCTCGCCGCCACGATTACAGGATTCGAACGTGAAATCACGGCCCATTTCTAGTCCCGAAATTTTCGGGATGAAATTTCTCAAACTGAGGATTTTCTGGATTGATAAAAAATATTTCTGGAACCCACCAATGCCGATTTAAGTGATGACAATCTTAAATCAGATTAGTAATTGAAAACAGTCGTATTTTTGATTTAATGAATGACCGAAACATTAAAGACGTAGTCTACTAAAGAAACGCTCTCAACATTGTTCTTATTTTCAAAATAGCATTGTTGGAGAATAATATCACACTTCAAAAATACGTCCGAATAGAGCAAGGGAAAGAGCCAACTCTATTGTTTGATTGCAAAACAAATTGAACTTCCAAAATTATGAAGAAGCAAATGTGTCTTTTTGAAGCTTCAAGCTCCAGTCGGGGCTGTAATCTGGAACAGGATTATAAGTAACTTCAGTCGAACCCGTACATGCTATGTCGGCAGCAGC
The DNA here is from genome assembly GCA_031002005.1 of Vandiemenella viatica. Taxonomy (NCBI): domain Eukaryota; kingdom Metazoa; phylum Arthropoda; class Insecta; order Orthoptera; family Morabidae; genus Vandiemenella; species Vandiemenella viatica. Next base: position 3,920 of record JARYHS010013829.1, on the reverse strand, counting down.
ATACATGTGCAATAAATTAAGAAGCAGGCTGGGCGAACAAACATTGACCGCCTTGATCATATTTTCGCAAAAAATCTAGGTTTAAAATATTAAGTTTTCACTATAAGAAATGTGAATTTGAGTTTTGTGGAAAAACTAATGTGAATTTATGAGTTCAATTCTGATTAATTAAAAAGGACTATTGTGTAAGGACATTAATTATTAGTAAAATTACAATAAACATTCTTTGTATGTTTTTGTTTGTCATTCCAAATCTCGGTTTTATCCCGGTATTATCTGTGCACAACTCCGAAATCACTGGATTAGAAATAGGGGACGCAATCTAATTCTCTATCCGCCATCCGTCGAGCCTCACCCGTCCGCCGCGCCGGGCCGCCAGAGATTTCGCGGCCGCGGCTCTGTTTCAAGTGTTTCACTCAGTCATTGTCAGTCGAGCTAGTAAGTAAAGCACGTGTTTTGAAAGCGCTCCGCGAGATTTGTTATAGTGTTTGTTTCAGTAAATTATTAGAATCGATGAATAAATTCATCGTTCGGAATTGTAAGACGCCCAATCGTGAAAAACCCTCCACAGGCTGCTCTTCTCAACTTAGTACAACTCAACAAATCAAAACAGAAAATCTTATTTTTGCAAATGCAGTTGAAGAGAAGAAACGTCGCAGTTTTCAAAGTAAGTGGCAGACAATATTCCCATGGCTGATATATGATGGTGATATAGATAAAGTGTTTTGCAAAATTTGTAGAGAAACCGTGTTTAGTGGCGATTCAATGCCGAAAAAATCATCAAGAGATGACGAGTCCATTAAGGCATTCACTCAGAGTGGTTTTTCATCATTGAATAAAGCATTAGAAAGGTTTAAAAAGCATGAAAAGTCTGACGTTCATTGTTTTTGTGTATTGCATAAAGCCAATTCAGAACGAGGCGTCAATGTACACTGCATGCTATCTAAAAGTAAACTTGAAGATATGAAAACAGCTAGAATCGCTCTATTAAAAATGATTTCAACCCTTCGATTTTTGATGACTGGAGGGCTAGTCATAAGAGGCCACGAGGACGAACAATCAAATTACATTCGATTGTTAAAGCTGCGATCACAGGATGTCCCCGAGTTAAGCTCGTGGCTCCAGCGCAGCAGTTATAGGTGGTTGTCGCACGATATCACTAACGAACTGTGTACAATTTTGAGTGACGAAGTACTGCATAAAATAATCATAGGAGTACAAAATGTGGTTTATTATTCAGTTATGGTTGATGAAACTAGTGATATTTCCAATAGTGAACAAGTCACATTCTGCTTTCGTTACGTGGACTCAAAGCTTAATTAATATAAATGAAACGTTTATCGGCCTCTATAAAACAGTATCAACAACATCCGAAAATTTGTTTGAAATTTTCAATGACGTACTAAGAAGATTCAACATAGAAATCAAGAAGTGTAGAGGTCTGTGTGCAGATGGCGCTGCTAATGTTAGTGGAACGCATGCAGGCCTTCAATCGCGGGTTAAAACTATCGAAACAAGGGCAATTCATGTGCATTGCATCGCTCACTCGTTAAACCTAGTTGTTCAAGACACAATGAAAGAAGTTCCTGCAGTAAGAGATTTTTTAGTATTAGCAAGAGAGCTTATTGTCTTCGTACGTGGTTCACCGAAACGCCAAGCTTGTTTTGAAACACTACAGGCAGCTGCCGAAGCTCAAAACCTTTCTTTGCGGCCGTTTTGCCCAACCAGATGGTGTTGTAGTATATCATCCTTGAAAACTATTCTGAACAACTATGGTGTACTGTTATGTTTTTTGAAAGACACAAAATGTCAGAAAGATGATGCTGGAGCGAAAGCAAAAAGCTTTATAAAAAGTCTTCAGTAGGAGGAGAAGGATGGACCAAGCCTGATAAGCTCTTTGGACAACTGTAAAGAGACTCCACTCATCCGCGTGACGTCACAGTTGGATGGCGGGAAATTCTAATGAACTAATGGCGACCAAGGTCATATGACGTCACAGGTTAGTTCTTTGGCCGGCCGCTGGGATGGCAGCACCTGGCGGGCTTGCGCTGGACCGTTAGTTCACCGATCGGCTGCTAGATGGCAGCCCCGTTAGTTCTTTGACTGACTGGTAGATGGCGTGGCAAGCATCATTTTGGTCTCGGTGAAACCTACAAATATTTGACACTGTTCTGGCCTGCTCTCCATTAGCCGTTGCGAAATGTTTCAACACACATACAGAAAGTTATCTATGCTTGCTTAACCATTAAACGTGACGAAATGTGTGCCGCGCGGGCTTGCGTGCCGTTAAGCAAGCTGTTTGCGCGCGCCATGATTGAGACACCCCACCGGTATAAATAGCTACCGCCACATGGACCAGGTCTCATTGTCCTTCAGTTGCTGGTTGCGCTTAGATCGTCGCTACACCATGGAACATTCTCAGTCTGCTTCAGGTAATGTTAAGTGACTTTAAATAATAAATTATCATGCGTGTTTGTATACCAGTGATACTTAATATTTTTTTTTTCTAGAACTGCCGGTGCTCTCTGCCGCAGATGTGGATAATTTCTTCACAAACTGTAAGTGAAATTCCTGTTATTTTTATTAGTTGGATTAATTTAAACTATTCAAACTAATTTTTTTCTTCTCTGTTTCAGATCTACCTGCGATATCGTCACTATTTAGTGAAGACGAATTAGCGAGTGGTAAGTTTGCTGAAATAAATTAATATATTTTTGCAGTATATATTCCCATGTTTCATACTATAATTTATTTTCTATTGTAGAACCACGAGTTGTCTCAACTCCGGAGCTGGTGTTGCGATACACTTTTGCTGGAGGTATGTATTTGACTGTAATTAATTTTTTTAACTTCTCGTGCGTGTGATTGATACTACAATTTTTTATTTTTTTCTGTTTTAGAGCCTGTTAGTGAGCCAGCTAGCGCAGTGATCTCCACTTCATGCTTGAATGAGAATGATTTTGCAAGGGGTAAGTAGTATATATATTTATTGCTGTAGATAATATTCTTGTTTGATTTTTTTCTGTAACCAACTAAAATTTTAATTTTTTTTCTCTGTTGTAGAGCCTGTGAATGCTAGTGAGTATCTGGTTGAAACTAATTTTTCGGACAATGATTTTGCAAGGGGTAAGTACTATAGATATATTCTTATTTGTTACTAAATTTTTTTCTGTAACCACTAAAATTTTAATTTTTTTTCTGTTGTAGAGCCTGTGAATGCTATTGAGTATCTGGCTGTAACTAATTTTTCGGACAATGATTTTGCAAGGGGTAAGTACTATAGATATATATTCATATTTGTTACTAATTTTTTTTTCTGTAACCAACTAAAATTTTAATTTTTTTTTCTGTTGTAGAGCCTGTGAATGCTAGTGAGTATCTGGCTGAAACTAATTTTTCGGACAATGATTATGCAAGAGGTAAGTACTATAGATATATTCTTATTTGTTACTAATTTTTTTCTGTAACCATGAAATATGACTTTTTTTTTTTGTTGTAGAGCCTGTAAATGCTTCAGCTAGCGGTGTTAATGCATTCTCTGAGCTGGCGAGGTATTTTGCCAATTGTAAGTTAAAAAAAAATGTTTTCTTAATTACTTTAAACCTTTTGGCTGTGCAGTAAAAGATGATTTTTTTTTCCACAGATTGCCATGAACATGATTCCAATCAGCCTGAGGACATCTTTGTTGGTAAGTGTTTAGATTTTTTTTTTTTTGATTGAGTTTTTTTTTCTCTGTTTCTTTTCCTTGTCTAACTAAAATTTATTTTGTTATAGGTCAACATGGTTCCTCGGGGCCCCTCCAAAAAAAAGGATGAATGATGATGATGAAGGACCATCTAAAAGGATTAAAATGGCAGGTAAGGTATTTCTTCTACTTTTTTTTATTTTATCTCTTAGACTTTTAACCATGAAATCTGATA